>JADBJO010004989.1:0-2500 GCA_016801955.1 Conus betulinus
TATGGGCGCGCTTGCTCTCGTGCGCACTTGCGTTCGCGTGGTTGTGTGTTTAGGGTAGTAAAATGAGGTTTGTGTATGCGGTTAACGAGATATATGAGCAGCAAAATGTGAACGCCAGTTTTACACGACGACACTTTACTTTTATACTCCAGCCATTAACAGAGAGATGGCCTGCAAAGTATTGACTCGACCTCTGGCCAAAGGTGTCCGCAGTGTGGTTCCCCATTGCTGGGTCTATTTCGTTAGGATGGTGGGTGAACGGCGTGCCAAGCGGGCACCAGCCGCCGAAGATCTGACGGGTCCTGGTGAAATGGTTGCCCCGACACTTCGTATTTGTGTAACTAGAGAGAGAGAGAGAGAGAGAGAGAGAGAGAGAGAGAGAGAGAGGGAGAGAGAGGAGAGAGAGAGATATCAGGTGGTGCTTTCTCAACCGTACTTTCTGCTTCAGTTTTTAAAATTTTCGGTCTTTCTTGCTTTTTTTCTTTGTTTTTATTTTCTTTCTTTCGTTTGTTCTGTTTTTTTCCCCTCTTCTTTCTTTCTATCATTCTTTCTTTCTTGTCTTATTTTTCTTTCCTTCACTGTCAAGTTTGTTTTTAATTTGAAAAACTCTCGGTATTTGTCGATGCAAAACTAGTACACACACTGTCATCTTTAACAGCTAAAGAGGCCAGAAAGGAGATTAAGTCTGTAAAAAAAATTACCCCGCTCTTACGTTCTTTCCAGTTCACTAGTGATAGAAAACATTTCATTGGTAGACATTCTTCCCTGCATTTGCGTACTACACCAAGACACCAGCCGAGAACTAGTGCGATATTGGAGGACTGGCCTCCCACAAGGAGCGAACGGTCCTACTTTTCACTACCAATCGTCATGGTGCTTACTGAAGTCTGCGGATAGATCAACAATTATTCAGAAATCGG
Organism: Conus betulinus; assembly: GCA_016801955.1. Taxonomy (NCBI): domain Eukaryota; kingdom Metazoa; phylum Mollusca; class Gastropoda; order Neogastropoda; family Conidae; genus Conus; species Conus betulinus. Next base: position 921 of record JADBJO010004989.1, read on the forward strand.
CAAGAGAGATAATTCATTTCCGAACTCGCGTTCAGGAGAGAGTGACTATGGAGCAGAAGCCGCTGGTAGGCACGGCAGTAACAGTTCTGTCCCTTCAGTCAACCTAACAGTTGAATTGAAAAAAAAAAGAAAATGGGAAGAAGGGGTATGGAAAGGTACACCTCTAATACAACAATCAACATTCCGATTGTTATTCATGTTTGTGAAAGATGTAATGATAATCTCTAAAACTTTAAAAAAGAAAATATATTTGTAGATTTTTAAGAAAAAAAACAACAACAAAAAAACTTGACGCTGTAGATCCTTTGTTTGACCCGTAAACTGGGGAAAAGATAACTCTGTAAGAAGTGGGGAGATATGCGTTATCTTCCCTGACTTTTTTAAAAACCCGGAACAGGTTCACCGCATAGCCTGGCACACCTGTTATTCTATAGAAATAAAAGCAACGATTTAAACATAAACACGACCTAATCTCTGATCCAGCCTATCCTTTTTTTTTTTTTTTTTAATCGATCTCCGATCCATTTCATCACTGATACACACAAGATATATGTTGTATTTAAGGGCCAGAGAGAAGAAAGGAATTTTGTCTTTGTATGCATTACCCTTAGAGGTACTCTTCAGCTTGACCATTTCTCACCTTTAAAGGGAGTTTATGATTATTTCAGAACTTAGTGGAATACATCAAGCGTTTAATAAATTGAAAAAAACAAATGACCACTTGAATCGTTCATAATTAAGCCATAACGATCCGTCGATCCTTTTCTTCTTTTTTTTTCTTCAATTCTTTAACCTGAAATGAAGGATAAGGAAGCAATTAGACATTTCTTGGCATTGCTTGATTCCTCTTGAATACGATGTCAGTATCATATTATGTTTAAGGAAACAAATTGGCTGCTCGATGCGACTCAGGCCAACAAAAATTAATTACGACGTGATGAAGCTCTCCGCATTTGATTTTACACTGACTATGAAGTACACATGGGGGCGGAATAACTCAGTGATAGAGCTCCGGACTCGTAATCCTGGTGATCCTGGGGTTGTGGTTTCGAGTCTCCGCCTGGCCGTTTCGGTACAGGGGGGGGGGGGGGGGGGGAGTTAACATTGGTTCTGACTCCATTTCTCATACAGTCCTTCGAATGAGATTATAAACCGAGGCTGAATATGTGAACGCGCGAAAAAAACATCTTGCACACACGTAAAAATCCCATCATCAACTTTCGGAAGAGAAGGCCTCTTTGGCTGTTGGTATGGATGACATGTTACACATAGCATGCACCCTGCGTGATAAATGGAAAGAGACTGAAGCTAGTAAGGAAACTGAGTGAACGATATTGACCGAGATTGACTAAATGACGAGGGCAACGACTGAATGAAGCGCCAGCTGGCAGCTCTTCAGCCCATGTAGGCAGCCCGCTGTGTAAGCGGGGGTGTGATTGTAAAGCGCTTAGAGCTTGGTCTCTTGCCGAGGAGAGGCGCTATATAAGTATTCATAATATTCATGACATATCAACACAGAATCCTTTGGACCGAGTCGACGAGAAAAGATCGTGGCGAAGACAAAGGCGTCCTCTGTTGAA
>JADBJO010004989.1:32500-35000 GCA_016801955.1 Conus betulinus
GACGAAACATTAAAATGTGGTTGTTTGGTGTTCGTCTAGAGAGTGTGAATAATGTTACCATTCGTGTAACGAGAGACGACAGCGTGATATCGCCGCTGTGGTTCGACTACGACAACCAACCGTTAATCCAATCACAGAGCACGTTCGATCTGGGATAGGAGAGAACTGACTGACTGGAATTCACTCGGAATGTGAAAGGTTCTGTGCCTGCTAGTTCAACGCTGTAACAGCTGCAGGTTGATATTTGCCCAACATCGTCTAGTATAGGCCGAAAAACAAATTGTCTACAAACTTTCCGCTGTCAAACTCTTCCCAGAATTTCCTTTTTTTGAACATGATTCCTTCTCTCTTTTGACATTTATTTCAGACACATAGACTTAGACATAGACGTAGACATTTCATTCGTAAAGGCCATTAGCCCCCTTAGAGAGAGAGAGAGAGAGAGAGAGAGAGAGAGAGAGAGAGAGAGAGAGAGAGAGAGAGAGGAAGAGAGAGACAGGCGACCGACAGACAGACAGACAAACAGACAGACAGGCAGACCGACTGACACAGAGAGACGAGAGAGAGAGGAGGAGAGAGAGAGAGGAGAGGCAGACAGACAGACAGACAGACAGACAGCAGACCGACTGACACAGAGGAGAGAGAAGAGAGAGAGAGAGAGAGAGAGAGAGAGGAGAGAGAGAGAGAGAGAGAGAGAGAGAGAGTGAGAGAGAGAGTTGTGTTTGTGTGTTTTGTTTGTGGTGTGTGTGTGTGCGTGTGTGTGTGTGTGTGTGTGTGTGTGTGTGGCAGGGGGGGGAGGTTAGGGAGGGAAAGCAGTGCCGTACGTTTTTTTTTTAAGGAACGTTTTAAATTAATCTGACAACAGAGTGTTCTCTCCTCGATTTAGCTGGCGCACAGTACGACTATGCACCATTCGTCATGGGTCACCCTGGACCCATGCTCTTGTTTGGTGGGACTGAAGTCTTGCCGTACCTCGCAGGTCACCAAGGACCCGAACTCTTTTTTTCTTTCTTTTCTTTCGTTTTTTTTTTATTTTATTTCTCTCTTAAAAAAAAAAATTGTAATGGAGGGAGTAAAAGCCATGCCGTGGTTTTGTAGTTCGTTGACATCCCTTCTTTGCTGACGAAGAACGAACAATTCTTTTTATCGTTATTTGGTTTACTCGTTTTTTTTTTTTCTCTCACATTGGTGTAGGTATAATGGCCATGATGCGGCGACAAAGTTACCCAATTTTGTGAGATCCTTGAAAAAAATCGATTTAATTATTAACAGATAATCATGACTCAGGGTCCCGTGACGTAAACTCCTCGACCCTACGGACGAAGGGTATCGGGGGCCAGAAGCCTTGTAGCTTCCTCCGATTAGCATCGGCTCAACACACAAACGCGCGCGCGACGTCGCTGCAGCACTACACACACACACCACACACAAACAATATCACACACACAACACCACACGACACACACACACCATACACACATACAACACACATAACACACACATGCAGCCCTACACACACAACCACAGCCACCACCCAACACAACACACAACACAACCACACACACACACAAAAACACAAACACAGACACGACACACACACACACACCACACACACACACACACACACACACACACACTGTCTAAAAATCCCTTTATGTGAATAGACGTTAATTGAAGAACAAACGACACAACACAACACACAAACACACACACGCACACACACACACAACACCACGACACTCACTCACACACACTCACGACACCGACCGGGCGCACACAGCAAGCGAAAGCCCCACACCAGACATGTTTGCTTACGCAAAAGGCCCATAACTCCAAACGAATGCGGCTTATGGACACCAAATCGGCGCCTAGCAGATTTTTTTTTTTAAATGAAAATCATGAACGTGTTCAAACATGATTTTTTTTGCTCTACACACCAGAAATAGTCACTTTCACTCATTGGTAAGGAAAGCTTTCTGTAATTGTTACCTGTGGATGAATGACGTCATCGGTACAAATGACGTCATCTTGCCTGCGCTGTGCCAATGACGTCATCTTGTCTTCTAAGTGCACATCAAAAGGCGTAGTGTCTGTTTCAGCTTTGGAACCGATAAGATCATGAAAGACGTATCTTTGAATTATACAACAGGGCACAGGCTTTATTTAGGTATTTTACGCGAGGTGACGAGACGTGCTAGAAGTTACATACACGCGCGCACGCACATAATCACGCACGCACGGGTGCACGCACACACACACACACCACACACACACACACACACACACACATACACACACACACACACACACACACACACACCACACACATACAAACGCACGCACGCACGCACGTACGCACACACACACACACACACACACACACACCACACACACACACACACACACACACACACACACACACACACAAACGCACGCACGCACGCACGCACGCATGCACACACGCACACACACACATGCACGCACACACGCGCTTACACAC
>JADBJO010004989.1:57500-65000 GCA_016801955.1 Conus betulinus
ACATACCGACCGCATTTTGGCGGGCTCTTCAAAAAGAGACAACGCGACTGTCGAGATTAATGTACTCCACGCATAAGCTAAGAAAGGTAACTCTATCTGCTATAGAAAGACACGAATTATCATCCCCTGATTTTTTAAAAAAATATTTTATTTTCAGGAACAAGTCTTTCGAAAGACCCGCCCTTTTAGACAGCATCAGGCCCATGCACAATAGCTCCCCGACTCGATGATGTTTGCCAACAAAAAGTATGGGGCTCAGGTACCGTCACAACTGTATCAGTTCCCCCGTTCGCTGGCTGCTGCCAATCTCCATCCTTCTGGGTGGTGAAGTTTTCTGGCAGTTTTGAAGCCAAACGGCCGCTAAGAATGATGGCGTCGACGATTCGTTCCAGCTGTTTCTGCTGTTTTTGCTCTGCAGGACTGCAGCTGTTCCATTTTGCTCTGCAGGACTGCCGTTGTGAAGGTCGTGTGCACCTAAGTCTCTGACTTTGATTGTCAGTACTGCTGTTGTGAAGGTCGTGTACACCTAAGTCTCTGACTTTGATTGTCAGTCTGCCAGCGTCTTGCACTCTCTTTTTTGATATTCTTTTTCAGTTTATCCCCATACAGCAACAGTTTCAGCACCAAACAACTCTAATCAGGAATGATCTTAGTGAGATTAAAGATGAACTAAGTCAGGTGAAACAGCAATGTGAGGAGATCAACAGAAGATGTGACAGACTTGAAGTGGACCACAGACACTTGACAGAGACGGTGAATGACATGACAACTGACGTACAACACTTGTTTACTGTGTCAAATGACAGAAAAAAAAAAGAGACGCAACAGTTGACCGAAACGCTCGAAGAAATCAAAAAAGAGGTTAAAAAAACTAAAAATAGACACGGATAGGCTAGAGGATTTCTCACGCAGAGACAGTCTGCGATTTTTCGGGATTTCCCAGAAACTGCCCAACGAGACATTCGATACGTGTGCCAGAGCAGTTGTTGGTGTGTTCTCCATAGTATTGATGATGACAGACATTGGTCAGATGAGGACATTGAATGTGCTCATAGGATAGGATATGCACGCGAGGGTCAAGCTAGACCTATGATTGTAAAATTTAGGCGATGGAGAGACAAAATGTCAGTGATTACAAACAGGAACACCCAGGCAACAACTGCAGGAAAAGGGGGTCAGAGTGGCTAATGACCTCACTAAAGCACAGGCCCAAATAGTGGCTCAAGCTAGGAGTGAGGGAAATAAAGCACACTTTAAGAAAGGTCATCTGGTCATTGGCCCTCGATTCCCAGACCCTCGAACATATGCGCAGGTGGCGGGAAGTGGGGCTGACTGCAGTGACAGTATAGGTGGAAAATCAAATGCTGACAAGACAGACGCTCAGAACGATACTGCTGTGATTAGGATCCATGTGTCGGAGTCACGCACGCGATGTAGTGTTACTAGTCACCACGATGAAACTCCGAGCCAAGGCAAGAAGCGTGGTGGCAGTGGTGGTTCTTCCCCTCCTCCTGTCCATGGCACCCGGCCCACCCAGAGTCGACACAGCGTGACGATGGTGACGGGAGTGGAGGACACGTCTCTCGCAGCTACACAGGGAGCAGGCGACACGGGTCGGTGACAACCAGCGGGAATTCCCCGAGTTGTTTCACCGAAGGGCGCCGTGGCACTGACGCACGTGCATCACGTGGAGGGCACGCATCCGGCAGGCAGGCATGCCTGCAAACCTACATGGGAAACCGGCCAAGCAAGTCTACAGCTCCGGGTCGTGGCGGGGGGACAGGCGATGGTGTGAGCGACAGGAGCCTGCGATCGGCCGCCGTGAGAAAGCCATAGGACAGGCCCGACCATTCACCTCAGTGGACATTTTTAAATTATAATGTTGAAAACTTGTATAATAAACTGCGCGACCTTTCTTTTCTGAATTATGTAAATAAATTTGACTTTGTCACCCTCACGGAAACTTTTCTTGATTCATCGTTTGATTATAGTAGTGTATTTTCTGATTACTTAAAGTTTCACGTACCAGCGAGAAAAATCTCGTTTCACAGGAGGAATTCAGGGGGTGTACTATGTTGATAAGAAAGAATTTGCAGGGAAAATGTGAAAGAAATAAAACTTGACTGTGATAATGTTGTAGCTGTAAAAATAGATAATCATGTGTTTGGCATTGGCAGAGATGTTGTACTAGTTGCTTGCTATGTTGTCCCGGAAGGGAGGCCCTACATACAATGATACATTGATAAAAGATGGTGTTTTACTATTGGAAGAAGTACTAATACATTACTTTGAAAAAGACATGGATGAACTTTATTTCATAGTTGTAGGGGATTTAAATGCCAGAACAGGACACAAACAAGCTACAAATGAAACGATGACAAACTATGCTAGCAGTATAGAGGATGCTGATATTGATAACGGAAGGTGTGCACGTCGTTCTAAAGACTCAACTATCAATAATTTTGGCAAAACATTGTTGAACTTTTGTTTCATGTTCGATCTGAGTATTTTAAATGGTTTTTTGTAATGGTGATATTGAGGGTGAGTACACTTTCGTGTCTTCCAATGATTGCAGTGTAATTGACTATTTTCTGCACACAGTGATTTGTCATCAAACTTTGATTTACGAGTTGGGGACTGTATTCATTCATGGTACCTACCAGTTGAGGGCAATATGGAAAGGTAACTGTTCTAATTCAGAGGATAAGCATTTACCACTGCAAGGTGAAGAAAAAAAATTATATGGTCAGATGAAGAAGCAATTATATATAAAAATGAACTTGAATGCAATGAATTTCAAGAGTGTTTACAGAAAGCCTGTCAACTGTTACATATTGATGTGAATGAGAGTCTTGATACATTTGTCAGTGCAGAGGGGTCAGAAATTGTAATGATTGGTTTGATATTGACTGCAAACGAAAGAAACAGGAAGTTAAAAGGTTACTGAAAAGATTTCAGAGATGCAGAATAGTGAAGGACAAAAACACGAAAAGAGAAGAATATGCTTTGGCTCGAAAAGAGTATACTACATTAAGGAAAATAAAGGAACAGGAGTTTGAAGAAAACAGATTAAAGAAAATAAGAGATTCTGTTGATGATTCGAGGACATTTTGGACATTAATAAGATCTGTTAATAAAAAACGTTTTGTTTATAACGAGATATCAGTACAAAATTGGTATGATAATTTGGGGCGTTTTTCATAATTTGATAATAATCCTACAGAAACTACAAATTTGGTGGAAGAAGATGACGAAATGGAACCATTGTTTAACAATCCTATATTTAGAGAAGAAGTCGTTGCTGGTATCAATCATTTAAAATTAGAAAGAGTGCTGGACAGACAAAATCATAGCTGAAATGCTGAAGCATGCAAACTCAGCTGTAATTGATTTTCTTGTCCATTTATTTTCACAGCTTTTTTGAAAATGGTACTTTTTCCTTTAGAATGGGGCGAAATCGATTATCATACCAATTTACAAAAAAAGGAGACGCTGACAGTCCGGATAACTATCGTGGAGTAGCACTAACCAGCATTTTAAGTAAAGTCTACACTCACATACTAAACAAAAGATTAACAAAATGGGCAGAAAATGAAGAAAAGATTATTGAGGAACAAGCAGGTTTTAGAACCAGTTACAGCACCATAGACCATATATTTACACTATACTCACTGGTACAGAAATATTTACTGTGTAATACAAAGCTTTATGTCGCATTTGTAGACTTCAGGAAAGCGTTTGATTCCGTAAATCGCAATGTATTGTGGAATGTACTTCGTAAAAGTGGTGTGAATGGTAAACTGTATACAGCCATTAGAAGTATCTACAACTCGGTGCTTGCATGTGTACGTGTGAAGAGTGAATATTCAGATTATTTCGAGTGTCTGAATGGAGTAAAACAAGGATGTCTGTTGAGTCCACAGTTGTTTTCTGTTTTCATTAATGAACTAGCAATAGAGATATCAAGTAAGGTAGACATGGTATTCGATAATACCCGGAGCAGTAGAGATATTTTTGTTACTATTTGCTGACGATGTAATTCTTTTATCTGGAACAGTTGTTGGTTTACAAAACCAATTAAATGTCTTAAAAGAAGAAGCAGATCGCTTATGTTTAACAGTTAACCTAGATAAGATAAATATATTGTAGTCTTCAGAAAGGGTGGACATCTATCTTTAAACGAAAGATGGTTTTATGGAAATACAGAAGTTCAGGTTGTCAACTCATACAAGTATTTAGGAATGATATTTTTAACAAAATTGACATTTAGTTATGCATGGGAAGAATCCTTAAGGAAGGGTAAAAAAGGCGTCATTGAAATTCTGAGATCCTTAAGAAAGCTGAATTGTATTGATTGTGGTATATTTTGGAAAATTTTTGATGCACATATAGAACCCTTACTTACCTATAGAGCTAAAATTTGGGGGTTAGAGGAAAATCCACAGGTAGAAAAAGTACACACGTATGCTATGAAGCGTTTTCTTCAGGTGCCAATTCATTCATCTAAAACTCTTTATATATGGAGAGACTGGCAGGTACCCTCTTTACATAAGATCTTTTGTGAAATGTGTTAGGTATTGGTTGAAAATATTGAAACTTCCACAGTCACGTTTGTGCAGACAGCTTATGACATGATGCTCTTGCAAATGGAAGGAGATAAAGATAACTGGGCTAACAATGTAAAGAAAGTGCTGTCAGAACACAGGGTTTTGGAATAGTATGGATGACCCAAGCGTGGGAAACGAACAGTAGTTTATTACAGAATTTAAAGATACACTCATCTGTTCTTTTAAACAGAACTGGCATTCAAATATGGAAAGCAAAGAAAAGTATCGTTGGTTCTTCTCTTTTAAGAATATATTCCATACGGAAAAGTTCCTCAATGTTATCACACATAAATGGCATAGAAGCAATTACACGAGGATTAGGTTACGAACTTTAGGTTTTAATGCGAATAAAAGATGGTTCGAGTGTGGAGCATCCACAGAATCACCATGCCCATCATGTGGATTCATTACTGACAACGAAAAGCACTTTTTTATTTCAATGTACTGCATACAACGAAGTGCGTGTAAAATGTTCATTTTTCCACTTTGGATGCATTTGAAAGGCAAGATGTTGCTTCTTTGCTGTCATCTGATGACGATGGTGTGATCAAGTCGGTTGTTAGGTTCATTGCAGAAGCAATGAAAATCAGACAGAGGCATTTGTAACAAAGGTATACTACAAAAGTACATAATTTCGGAAAATACCAATTAAAAACAGGTGGAAGAGTTCAGTAGAATAGTTATCGTGTGACTGAGTGAATGGTCAAATTAATCTGTAATACTACATTTTCCCTTTTTGTACATATGTTGTTGATGTTGTTGTTGTTGTTGTTGTTGTTGTTGTTTGTTGTCGTTGTTGTAATGATAAAGTAGTACTCGTGGCTATGAGGATATTCGAAGACTATTCTGTACTTTGCTTATTTGATTGGATTGACCATTGAAAATAACTGGGTTATATTGTTTGCAATGAAAGGAAGAAGAATGTGTTATTGCCCTGTTACCCCCCTTGTCATAAGACCTTTTGGTAATGACAATAAACTATCAAAGTGTCAAAGTGTCTCTGTCTGTTTCTCTCTGTCTGTCTGCCCTCTTTCTCTGTGCGTCTCTCTGTCTGTCTGTCTGTCTGTCTGTCTGTCTCTCTCTCTCTCTCTCTCTCTCTCTCTCTCTCTCTCTCTCTCTCTCTCTCTGTCTATCTTTATCTTTCTCTCTCCTATTGTTTCTGTTTGAACATGTATTTTCCCCACCCAGTCCCCTACACGTTCCTGACTCTATCGTTTCCCTCTCACAGTCTGTGTGTCTCCTTATTCTTTTCGTTCACTGCCCCTCATTCTCCTTTCAATCCAATTCTCCTTTCCATTCACTGCTCCTCGTTCTCCTTTCCATTCCTTGCTTCTTATTCTCCTTTCCATTCACTTCTCCTCATCCTCCTTTCTATTTACTGCTCGTCATTCTCTTTTCCATTCATTGCTCCTAAATCTCTTTTCTATTCACTGCTCCTCATTCTCCTTTCCATTCAGTGCTCCTCATTCTCCTTTCCATTCATTGCTCCTCATTCTCCTTTCCATTCATTGCTCCTAAATCTCTTTTCTATTCACTGCTCCTCATTCTCCTTTCCATTCAGTGCTCCTCATTCTCCTTTCCATTCATTGCTCCTAATCTCTTTTCTATTCACTGCTCCTCATTCTCCTTTCCATTCATGTGCTCATCATTCTCCTTTCCATTCATTGCTCCTAAATCTCTTTTCTATTCACTGCTCCTCATTCTCCTTTCCATTCAGTGCTCCTAAATCCCTTTTTATTATCACTGCTCCTCATTCTCCTTTCCATTCAGTGCTCCTCATTCTCCTTTCCATTCATTGCTCCTAAATCTCTTTTCTATTCACTGCTCCTCATTCTCCTTTCCATTCAGTGCTCCCTTATTCTCCTTTCCGTTCACTGCTCCTAATTCTCCTTTCCATTACACTGCTCCTCATCCTCTTTCCATTCCGTGCTCCTTCCATTCTCCTTACCGTTCACTTCTCCTCATTCTCCTTTCCATTCACTGCTCCTCGTTCACCTTTCCATTCACTGCTCCTCATTCTCCTTTCCATTCACTGCTCTTCATTCTCCTTACCGTTCACTTCTCTCATCATTCCTTTCCATTCACTGCTGTTCATTCTCCTTACCGTTCACTTCTCCTCGTTCACCTTTCCATTCACTTTTTCTCATTCTCCTTTCCATTCACTGCTCCTCGTTCACCTTTCCATTCACTGCTCCTCATTCTCCTTTCCATTCCGTGCTCCTCATTCTCCTTTCCATTCACTTCTCCTCATTCTCCTTTCCATTCACTTCTCCTCATTCTCCTTTCCATTCACTTTTTCTCATTCTCCTTTCCATTCACTGCTCCTCGTTCACCTTTCCAATCGTGGCTCCCTCATCTCCTTTCAATCCAATTCTCCTCATTCTCCTTTCCATTAACTGCTCCTCATTCTCCTTTCCATTCCATGCTCCCCATTCTCCTTTCCATTCCGTGCTCCTCATTCTCTTTCCATTCCGTGCTCCCCATTCTCCTTTCCGTTCACTTCTCCTCATTCTCCTTTCCATTCACTTCTCCTCATTCTCCTTCCCATTCACTGCTCCTCATTCTCCTTCCCATTCACTGCTTCTCATTCTCCTTCCTTTTCACTTCTCTTCCTTCTCCTTCCCGTTCACTGTCCCGCAAAATTTCTGTGGCCTATCAGTAGTTCCGTTCCTTTGAATTCCCTCGAATCACCACAACTCATGATGGCTTTATTTTTGCACTTCCCTATTTTAGCCTTCCCCCCCTCTTCTCATCATCTCTCTCTCTCTCTCTCTCTCTCTCTCTCTCTCTCTCTCGCTCTCTCTCTCTCTCTCTCTCCCCTTCGCTCTTTGTTTTCTCTGTCTCTGTCGTTGGTTGTGGTGTGTGTGTGTGTGTGTGTGTGTGTGTGTGGTGT
>JADBJO010004989.1:67500-90000 GCA_016801955.1 Conus betulinus
AAAAAGAAGGGCCTTGGGAGATAAACATCACGTGAATTAGACCTCTCAGAGAGTGGAAATTCTAATCACTTCACGCATCAGCGATAGGATGTTTCTATTTATGACGGAAAATCATTATAAAATATTTCATTTTGTGATCTCGTGCTCTTAGATACAACATATATCTAAATTAGCATCAGAGATTGACTACAATTTGCACAGAAAGAGGCTGAATCAATGAGTCCATGAATTCGGGATCGTCTTTGTCAAACACAGCTCTGTGAAGTGAGAATGGGTCAGAGACCAGTTGGTAGACTGTTGAACTCATAATCCTAGTCATCCTGGGAAGCTGGTTTGATTCACTGCCGGGCCATATAGTACAGAAGGATTTTTTCTTTGGAGTTGATATTGGTTCTGACTTCATTTCCCGAAAAGTCCTTCAAATGAGACTATAACCCAAGTGTCTTGCACACATGTCAAACCCCATCGCCAGTGTTCGAAGGAAGACCAGTTTTGTCATCAGTGTTGACAACATATATATTCACAGCATGTAGCTTCTGTAAGATCAAAGTAAAAAAAGTCTAGCGCTGTAAAATGATAATTCTGGTACTAACAAAACGTTATGATCAAAAAGCACATATAAGCAACAGATGAAATTCGTTACCTAAATGAACCACTTGCGAAAAAAGTTTCCAAATTCGGTGACTTTTGTAAAGAAGCTAATACTGATACTGTGCCACCTTTCTGATACATATGGCAACGAATGTAGACCAGCTTAACAAAATGTCGCCGTTATTATGAATGGTGATGAGGTACGCCAGACTAACGTAAACATGACCAGTTCTTATATGATATGCAGTATCTCTCTCTCTCTCTCTCTCTCTCTCTCTCTCTCTCTCTCTCTCTCTCTCTCTCTCTCTCTCTCTGCATGCGTGCGTGCGTGCGTGCGTGCGTGCGTGCATGCGTGGGTGCGTACATGCGTGCGTGTGTGCGAGCGTGCGTGCGTGCGTGCGTGCGTGGGTGCGTGTGTGTGTGTGTGTGTGTGTGTGTGTGTGTGTGTGTGTGTGTGTGTGTGTGTGTGTGTGTGTGTGTGTGTAAACCGCATTTTTTCGCTGTAAACACTCTTTGTTTTTTCGTGTAAATCTGGACTTTTTAAACTCTCCATAACATTTTCAAAATAATGTAGAGCTGAAAGACGAGTTGCTGAATAAAGTCAACATCTCAGACGTAGATATCTAAAACTTGAGTTTGTGTCGTAAAAATGTCCCTAGGTCGTCATAAAATGAAGTAATTTTCATTATATGAATAATTCAATCTCAAAATGGTAGATGCAATCGTTTTCCTGTACCCGTAAATGAGAATTTCCTTACAAATGTCTATGAACGTTAAAAAAGAATCATCTTAGGGGCAATGTATGTATGCAGTGTATGTGTGTGTGTGTGTGTGTGTGTGTGAGAGAGAGAGAGAGAGAGAGAGAGGAGAGAGAGAGAGAGAGAGAGAGAGAGAGAGAGCTAGAGAGAGAGCTTACATCCTTTAATGTCTGCAAATGTGTCCTGGAAACATGAAAACCACTCCACTATCTGACACTTTCCCCACACTAATAACAGCCACTTTAGTTTGTTTTGTGGGCGATATGGTCCAACAATCACTTGGGCTGAAGCACTCAGTAGTGTCAGTGTGCGTCTGGTCAGGATCCTATGCTGTTTGCTATTCCCAAGTGTTTTGCCCGAAGACTGATCGGTCAGAACATGATGTGCCGGGTGGCTGGTAGTCTAACTCCCTGAAGAAGTGGGATTTTTTTTCCTATATTTGAGAAGCTGCTTACTTCTGTGAATGATCATTCCTACACCTGTTATGGTACTGGTCCTGCTAGTCTGATGGCAAAACATTGAACTCTTGACCGTGGCATCTGTGGTAAGCAGGGCTGGGGGGGGGGGGGGGGGGGGGGGAGGGGTCGGGGTCATATCAGCATGAGGTCACCTGCTAGAGGTGGTTTCCTGTTTGGAATAACGATCTGGGGAGGTCCCTATCACAACCCAGTTCTCTAAGACCAGATGTTTTCACCATCTATCCATCCACGAGTGTACTTGTCTGTTTGTTTGTGTGTCCCGTGTCTGTGTATCTCCCTATATCCATATTTGCTAATCTCATCAAGTTGCGACAAAACATTACTGGAATCGTGAATTTTAAGGGGAGGAAAATCACAATTGCTACTTTGGAAAAACCTTTTCTGACGTATATGAGGAGTTAAAATACGCCAGCTTGACAAAATGTCGCCCTTTTTATTAAGTCCTGATTAGAGGTGTCAGAGTAACTTACACATGATTCCAATCCTCCATAGGGTATGCAACATAGACTCTGTCTTTATGGTGTATGTGCACGAGTGTACGTGTGTTGTATCTCTCTCTCTCTCTCTCTCTCTCTCTCTCTCTCTCTCTCTCTCTGTGTGTGTGTGTGTGTGTGTGTGTGTGTGTGTGTGTGTGTGTGTTGTGTGTGTGTGTGTGTGCGTGTGTGTGTGTGCGTGTGTGTGTGTGCTGTGGTGTGTGTGTGTGTGTGTGGTGTGGTGTGTGTGTGTGTGTGTGTGTGTGTGTGTGTGTGTGTGTGTTGTGTGTGGTGTGTGTGTTGCACGTGCGCGCTTGCGCACCTGTGTTTCAGTATGTGAAAAGTCTACATTCTTTCATGAACACAGCTGTGGTATGGAAATGTGAAAACGCGCCTCATTTGTCGAATGTTCCTACTAACCATAGCCACTTCCGTTTGTTTACTGCAATACAATGCAACAACGACTTGGCTGAAGCATTTGGGTACTGTAAATTTGTGTTCGCCAGTCTTCTTTAATACTCTCCACTCCAACACATTTACCAGAAGACTGGTCAGTTAAAAACATATCGTAATGTTTGGTGGCTCGCCGTCTACTCCCCTTGAGAAGTGAATATTCTTGTAGTTTAAAGCTGGCGACACCTGCGAATGATCATTGCTACACGTGTTGTGGTTCAGGTCCTGATGCTCTGATGGTTTATTTTCAAAAAAAAGCCGTGGTTTTTGTGGTCGCCTGGGTTATAAACATCCTGGCTGGATGCTTGATGTCAGGGTCGTGGTGGTCAATGTCAACATGAGGCCACCTGTTACAGGAGGTTTCCTGTTTGGAATCACCATCTGTGGAGATCATTATCACACTCCAGTTCTCTGTGACCAGACGGTGGTAACCATCTGTCAGCCCGTACTTGCCATTTTCCCCTGACTACTACTGCACTGTATCTGCCGATCAGGTGTGATTCTACGTTTTGTTTTTTGTAGTGGTTATTTGGTCAAGGTGAGCGTTAAGATGCAGCATTTTCATCCGAAGCTTTGGTTCTTGGGCGGGATGGAAAGGGGGGGGGGGGGGGGGGGGGGGGGGGGGGGGGGGGGGGGAGGGGGGTCTGCAAAAGTTTCAACCAACCTTTTTTTTTTCTAATACGAAATTTACCTTGCACCAAATGCGACTGGCAAAACCAGCAAGTTGCAGGGCAGATAACTGCCCATTTCACTTTATTGTGAACGATTCGTAAAGCAAGTGACACTTAATTGACACTGATGACTCACACATCGGGTGTAGATTATACAGGTGTTTTTGAAATCGATGAACACCTAGCTGACAGTGACACAGGTGACGTGTAGTGAGGTTAGTTGTTTCAGAGCAGATGACCACACTGGTCACTCATGAATACCAGCACCAAATGGACACATCCTTCACATTCAAGGCACCTACCTACAACTTACTGCTTATGCAAAATGTAATACGATTTTGATGTATAGCTACCTCAATTTTGTTAAAAAATAGTATTTCTGTTCATGAGTTGGTCTAGTGCTGGTTTTGACACAGGCTACGCGAGAAACAACAACGTGGTAGTCAGAAGCCTATACTAAAGTCGTGTGTGTGAACACACATGTGTGCATGTGCGCCAATCAGCATCCTATGTCTCTGAGAACAGTAGACCATGAGCTGGTGGGATGGGCTACTTTGGGGTGCAAAGTCTCAGACTGTGAAGTCTTTGTTATAGCATGTCTGCTGACTGAGTTGACTTTATCCATACGTTGTGTCTTCAGCTGTATTTTTTTTTCTTCTTCTTCTTCTACATTCTCTATCTCTCCTTCTATTTTTCACTCTCCTAACATTTCCATCTTTCTCTCTGTCTCTGTCTGTCTGTCTGTCTCTGTCTCTGTCTCTGTTCGTCTCTCTCTCTCTCTCTCACCCTTTCTCTCTGTCTGTGTGAAAACTTTTTTTTATATATTTTCTCTCTTATGTCTTGTTCTTTCTTTCTTCCCTCTCTCTGTCTCTCTCCCCTCCCTCTTTCTCTCCCTCTCTCTCACACACAGACAAAACTGAGGGGGAGAGAGAGGGAGGAGAGAGAGAGGAGAGAGAGAGGGAGGAGAGAGAGAGAGAGAGAGAGAAGGAAGAAGAAGAGGGGATGGAGGTGAGGGAGGGAAAGATGAACGGGTGGGGGGGGGGGGGGGCGGGGAGGGGGGGTTCTGGAACTGGTAAATAAGACAATGGGTCTCGTTTTTTTTATTCTCTCTCTGTCCTAGTTTCCCCATATCTTCCTGTCAGTGCCTCAGATTATGACTCTGGTTGTCTTTGTTGTCTGTCTGGTCTGTCTGTCTGTCTGTCTCTTCTTCTCTCCATCCGTTAATTTGATGTGTAACGCAACTTTCTAAGCTCCCTTTCTCTCTTGCGCTCAATTTTAGAGGATGCCACACGCACGCTGGCCATTCCACCTGAGCGAACACTTTCCTCCAGTGCTGGGCGTGCTCTATGAGGGAAATATGTTTAAGCCTCCGGCGATATGGATCGTACTGGTTAAACGTGATAAGGGGCTGTGATAGCTGCTGAAACCACAACAAAGAAAAGCAAAATGCATGGCTATGGCTCATAAGCGTCGTGTGTAATTCGACCCCGGAGAGTGAGCCATTTCATGCATCAATTTTGGAATGTTTCTATCTATGGCGCGTGAAAAAAAAAAAGACGTGAGTGTAAAAACATTATAAGTCTTTTTTTTTTTTTTTTTTAAATTTTTTTTTTTTGGTTCATAAGAAGAGATATATCTTAATTTGTATTGGAACTGAGCTGGAATTCATACAGAAAGTAACTTAATCGCCGATTACGTCAATTAAGCATGATCTTTGTTTATGCATCAAGAATCGTCGAAACTCGTGATTCTGTTGATCCTACACTTTGCTGGCTGGAATCGTGGCAGATCGTTTTCGGTTTGAAGAGTATATGCACTTCAGAATCAACATTACTCCTGACTCCATTTTCTGGTAAGTCCTTCAAATAAGATTGTAACCCAAGCTGTCATGTTTGACAGCACGCATAACTTTTGCATCTTGCACCACACGCAAACTACCATCACCAGCATTCGAAACCAAAGACCAGATTGGCCATTGGTAATTCTGAGAAAAAAAAAAGCGAAAGAACAGTTTGAAAAAAAAAAATGTTAATCAATTGAATAACATGGAAAATGCATTCAATGTAATGCCAGCACGTGGAGTAGTTCTTTAGGTAATCTTGTCCAGGTAGGCAGCTCATTCAAAAAAAAAAAAAAAAAAAAAAAAAAAAAAAAAAAAAAAAAGAACGTGGATTCCGTTTTTGAAAACCGTTCGTAGTGCCACAAAACGTTCCACAAAACCGTAGATCATGGCTTATGCCATCTGACGTCAAGAGAGCACAGACACAATCAGCCATGCCTCCCTGAAGAGTCTGATCCAGTAGACAACAGGACTCAGAACAGGTAGTATGAATGGTTCTGTCTCCAAGATGGGCTATGGTAGTTCCCATGTGCTGATAGAGGAGGATCTAACATTTGTAACATTGTTCTTGAATTTTCATTCTCATCCCCCCCCCCTCCCCCACACACACACGCACCACACATGCATACGCACACACACATACACAACACAACACACACACACACACACACACACACACACACACACACACACACACACACACACACACACACACACACACACACACACACACAAATAGATAGATAGATGGATAGTAGGTAGGTAGGTAGCTACATGCATCACACACACACACACACACACACACACACACACACACACTCACACACACACACACATACACACACACACACACATACACACACACACCCAGATATATATATTATATATGTGTGATATATGATATATATATATATATATATATGTATATGTGTGTGTGTGTGGGTGTGTGTGTGTGTGTGTGTGTGGTGTGTGCAACTTCGTGCTATGTTACTGCCGAACTCTCTGTCAATGTCCTTGCTATCTATACCCGAGAAGATTGATATTTACCTGTCTGCCAAGGATTTTCAGTACCTGTAAGTTTGAAATGAAATGAAACACAAACGGCGTGTCAGAGAAGAATGAAAAAGCAAAACAAAGAAACAAAAAACAAAACAAAGAAAGAAACAAACGAAACTCCCTAAAACCTGAATCATTATGGTGTTAGGTACCACTCACAATCACGTTTACAGAATGTGATAAATACACAGATAAATATCTATTAAAAAAAGAGACAGAGATGAAAATAAACACGAAATGTTAACGAGCCCCATTCCCTGATTTCTCGTCTACACGTGAAAAATCCGCTGAAATCCCTACGCAAAAGATCAATGTTCTCCTTGAGGAATAGACATAAGAAGGAAAGTATTTTTACATGATGGCTTGCCTTCATCTTGTTCCATGTATTATAATTAGTAACGTCCTGATTGGTACATAAAACGGTTCGGGTCGAAATCATTTTACGGAGCACAAGCATTTGGCAGTGTCATAAACGTTAACGAAGTATGTTAGTATATTCGGCAAAGCTTCCCTTTTTCGGCAGACGTGAGATGGCCGCTTCCCTGCTTTAAAAAGAAAATCGAAGCAAAACCTTTTATCGCAGCTTTTTTTCAGCACCAACAAAAAATTATGGGTAAAAAAAAAAAAACAAAAAAAAAAAAACAAAAAAAAAAAAAAAAAAAAAAAAAACGTTTACAAGGAACAGATTGAAGTCGTAGTTTCAAGAGCCAGTTCCGAGAACGTTTTTTAAATTCGGTGAATTTTGATTGATGAAATGTAGTATTGGTCCATTGACATCTTTTTGATTATGGCGAAGAGAATAGACCAAATTAACAAAATATCACCATCTCCGTTTGTGATGAGAGGGCATGCCAGAAAAACTTAAACGTGACCCGTCATTTTAAGGCATGTGATATAAGGTCTCTCTCTCTCTCTGCTCTCTCTGTCTCTGTCTCTCTCTCTCTCTCTCTCTCTCTCTCTCTCTCTCTCTCTCTCTCTCTCTCTCTCTCTCTTTCTTTCGGCTTGCATTGTGTGTGTGTGTGTGTGGTGTATGTGTGTGTGTGTGTGTTGTGTGTGTGTGTGTGTGTGTGTGAATAGCAAATCAACTTCTTTCAGCTCTAAGCACACTTTTTTTTAAACATAAATCTGGACGTTTTTAATTGTCGGAAATATTTTGAAGCTAATGTAGACTTCCTAAACAGTCAAGTAGCAAAATAAAGTCAGCACCTCACAAGTAGGTTTCTGAAAACTGAGTTCTTAGAAGTGTTAAACAAAATATTCCCAATGTCATGAAGTTGTGTTGTCGACTACACAAAATTAGTGTCGAAATATTATGTACGATCTTTTCATTCTTTGTCGTAAAATAGAACACTCTTAAAATGTAGCCTATATAAAAGTTCGGTAAGACCAGCTTGGGGGCTATATTCTTGTGTTGTGTGTGTGTGTGTGTGTGTGTGTGTGTGTGTGTGTGTGTGTGGTGTGTGTGTGTGTGTGTGTGGTGTGTGAGAGAGGAGGGAGGGGGGGGGGGGGGGGGTATCCATCCATCATCCGGAAGGGGGGAAAAAAACGTCTATACGCCATACTGAACGATGTGCCAGCGTGGTCTAAGTGGTTGCTGTCCAGCTGAGCATCTTGATGACTGACTCAGGGGATGTGGTGGGTGTACTCAGGTTCGTGAAGTGGGCTGTCTTTTTGACTGACAAATATTTATTTCTTTTATCAGGAATAGCCCCCCCCCACCCCCCCCCCCCCCCCCCCCTCCCACCCACGTCAGTCGGTATGGACCACCTCTGCCAGAAATCAGAGAGAGAGAGAGAGAGAGAGAGAGAGAGAGAGAGAGAGAGAGAGAGAGAGAGAGAGAGAGAGAGAGAGAGAGAGAGAGAGAGAGAGAGAGAGCATGCATCCTTTCATGTTTGCAATCATGTCACGGAAATATGAAAACTGCTCCACCATCTGACAATATCTCCTTGCTCATAATAGCCACTTTACTTTATTTTCAGAGCGACATGATCCAACAATCACTTTGGCTAAAGCACTCAGTGGCGTCAGTCTGCAGCTGGTCAGAATCCTATGCTGTTTCCTATTCCCAAGGTGTGTGCCAGAAGGCTGATCGGTTCAAAACATGTTGTTGTGCTGTGTGACTGGTAGTCTAACTCCCTGGAAAAGTGGGGATTTTCCTGCAGTTGAGAAGCTGGCTACTTCTGCGAATGATCGTTGCCATGGTTCAGGCCCTGCTGGTCTGATGCTAAAACGCATTAAACTCTTGACCGTTGTATCTGGTGGTCAGCCAGGCTATAAACATCCAGGCTGGACGCTTGATGTCAGGGTCGTGGGGTCAATATGTCAGCATGAGGTCACCTGTTACAGGAGGTTTCCTGTTTGGAATCACCATCTGTGGAGATCATTATCACACTCCAGTTCTCTATGACCAGACGTTTTAATCATCAGTCCGACCATAACCGCCATTTTCCTCTAAATACCACTGCACTGGATCTGTCCATCAGGTGTGAGTGTATGTTTCGTTTCCGTACTGATTATTTGGTTAGGGTTGAGCGTTTTAAGATGCAGCAATTTCAGCTATGATGGGAGCCATTTGCAATGTGTTTTTCAACCAGCCAATCCTTTTTAATGAGGAATTTACTTTACATCAAATGTGACTGGGGAAAAAGACAGTAAGTTATAGGGACAGAAGACTACACAATTTTACATTATTATGGGAACATCAATGATCCAGGGCGCCACTAAATTGACTCTGATGACTCATATGTTGGTGTAGATCATACAGGTGTGTTTGAAGTGATTTCAACTTAAAGACTGTGACATAGGTGACCAAACGCGGTGAATTAGCGACGCTGTAGTTCTTTTAGTGCAGGCAAGCACAATGGTCGCTCATAAATTTTAGTAACAAACAGACACATCTACCTTAGTCGAAGCTTATACCATAAAAAGTTCTTAATACAAAATTGGTTGCGATTTTCATTTACGGTCACCATTAGTTGTCGAAAACTCGTTGTCCTGATTCATGAATGGTCTCGTGCTAGTTTGTCACAGGTTACATTAAAAACAATGCCAAGATAGTGAGAGTAGAACGCTCATACTTAAGTCATATGCGCGACGTATATACACATGCATTTACAAGAAGTCTACGAGACATTTGTGTGCATGCTAAATAGCGTCCCGTCTTTCTGAGAAGAAGTGGGTCTTATGCCAGATTGATGGGCTGCTTTGGTGGACCAGTGTTCGCATACTGCTAGGTCCTGTGTTATTGTGAGTCTGCTGACTGTGTGTCTTAATTCATCCACACTGTCATTTCTTTCTTCATTCATTTTCGCATCTGTTTGTTTCTTTCCATTTCTCTCTTCTATGTCCATCCCATTCTAACTATCATTTTGGTTTTTGCTCTTTCTGTGTCTGTCTCTCTTTCTTTGTCTGTCCGTTCTGCCTGACTGACACCCCCCCCCCCCTCTCTCTCTCTCTCTCTATCTCTCCATATACCCCCCCCCCCCTCCGTCCTTTGACTTTGTCCTGTGTTTTATTTCTCGTTGTCCGCCTCCTTCTTCACCACCCCTTGTCTGCTCCTGTCTGCCTCTCTTTATCCTCTCCTTCCCACCTTTTGATCTCAATTTCATTGAGTCTCTCTAAGTTTCTGTTTTTTTGTATTTGTCTGTTTGATCGTCCGCCTTCTCTCTATATTGTCTCGCTCTCCCTCTGCCTCCCCGCTGTCTGTCTGTTTGTCTGTCGCGAAAGAGAGTATGGGCCACCTCTGCCAGAAATCAGAGAGAGAGAGCAGACAGACAGACAGACAGACA
This sequence comes from Conus betulinus, assembly GCA_016801955.1. Lineage (NCBI taxonomy): Eukaryota > Metazoa > Mollusca > Gastropoda > Neogastropoda > Conidae > Conus > Conus betulinus. Next base: position 77,610 of record JADBJO010004989.1, read on the forward strand.
GACAGACAGATGGAGGTGAAGGAGTGAGCAGGGGGACTGGGACGCATAGAACAAAACATGGTTATTTGTTTTCTTCTCTCTCTGTCTCAGTTTCTCCAGATATGTGTCTGTCTCTCTGACTGCCAGTCGATACCTGTCCGTCTGTCTGTCTGTCTGTGTATCTGTCTGCTTCTGCCTCTTCCCCTCAGTTTAATGTAAACCCAGCGTTTTAAAATGAACTCCCTTATTCTTCTTGCGCTCGATTCAGAGGATGCCACATGCACGCTGGCCATTCCACCTGAGCGAACACTTTCTTTAGTGCTGAGCGTGCTCCTGCTCGAGGGAAAGTGTTGTGCCTCTGGCAGATGGATGTCAGAGTGAGCGTGTAGGCGCTGTGATAGGACTGGAAACCACAGGAAACAAGCACGGAAAATGCCGGACCGTGGAAGATAAATGTCAGCGCATGTAGACACGTGGAGGCGTTCAATTATTATGCTCAGTAACAGATGTTTCAATATGTCGGGAAACTCATCATGAGAGATTGTTTTTTTCGATCTCTTGATCTAAANAGTGAATTTGAGTGCATGCCTTTCTTTGCTTTAGTGTGTGAATGAGTGCTGTGTGTATGAAAATAATACATATTGTTTTGTGCGTGTTAGCGCATTTATAGTTTATAAATGTGTGTGCATGTCTCTTTATATTTTTGGTTTGCGAACGTTTGACTATGTGCGTATGAAAATGTATAATGTAATGTGCACGTTAACGCACTCACAGTTTTCTGGATCTTGGAAATGATAATATTTGTGGCCAAAGTTTCTTCTATTGTATAGACATAGCTTGCATTACTTTTTGTTAATCTGCCTTACTGTTTTTTCTTTGTTGTTGTTGTAGATCGTCGGGATTTTTTCTTGTTTGTTTGTTTGTTTGGGGTTTTGTTTGATTGTTTAGGCTTTTTTCCCCCTCCCTCCCATCTTCATTAGTCACTACTACTTACCCTTCTTCCGTCCGCCCCCACGTTTAATACTTCGTGTTTTGCCCCCTTTCTTCGTCTGCTTTAGCCGATCTTAAGGATGCCTGACACTTTAGAAACTTGGCCGTCTAAAGATGGTTTTAGAGTGGGATTCCTCAACATAAATCACTTAATCAATAAAATATCTGATGTTTCATATATTTTGGCAAATGCTGGTAAGCATTTCCATATTTTTGGCTTTGCCGAATCACGTCTTACTGAACACATTCTAGATTCTGAAATCTCCATTCCTGGATATAATATAATCCGCAAAGATGCTAAACATCCCAAAGAGACGGGTTTGGTAGTGTACATTCACCATAGTATAAAGTTTAAATGTGTTGAACCTAGTAATTACCATAACATCGAGTCAGTATGGATCCAAGTTTATTTTAAAAAAATGTGAGCCAGTTCAACTGGGTTTCACATACCGCAATCCAGCAGAACACGTCAGTTGGATTGACAATTTCACTCTGTTGTTAGAAGATATTTCCTTGCTTTCGGATGAGCTGATATTGTTAGGCGATTTTAACATTGATTTGCTCAAATATAACAACACATGGGTTCATTGTTATGAATCTTTTCAACTTGTTCAGTTAATCGACAAACCTACAAGGGGTAACATCCACATCCAAAACTCTTATTGATCACATTTACACCACGACAAAAAGCAATATAACTGAAGTGTGTTCACCGCTGTATGGTTGTAGTGATCATTTCCCAGTATGCTTCACTTGGTCGAAAAAAAAGGAGTTAAAATTCCGAAGAATGGTCACACGTTTATAAGATACAGGTGCTTACGGAATTTTGATAAAAATAAATTTTTTGTTTGATTTGAGTAATTCACATCTTTTCCTAGTCTACCAGTTTACAAATCCAGATGAAGCCTGGGAAGTTTGGTACCACAATTTTTTTTAAAAATATTTATGATAAACATGCACCTTTCAAAACCAAGCGTGTTAGAAGCAGCCCTCTGTTACCATGGCTATCAAAAGATGTACAGGACGCTATGAACCAAAGAGATCACCTTTTGTCTGCGGGAACGAAGAAAGAATTTGTTAACCAAAGAAATCATGTTAATTATGTAAAACGAGCAGCTAAGAAAAAAGTACTTTCAAGAACTTGTTTCTTCTAATACCAATAGCAGAACAATTTGGAATGCTATCAATCAGCTGACAAACAAAAACATCAGTAAAAATACATCTCACGAAGACCTGTGTCCCGAGAAACTTAATGACCATTTTTGTAATATTTGCTAAGACAACAATAAAATCAGATAGATCTGCCGAAAAAACACTCTTACATTATTAAACGATTTCTGTGATTCAAAAGCCATATCCTCAGACTTAGACATCCCCTTAATGTCAGTCCATGATGTATATAATAATGCCCTGATCCGTCTAAAAGAAACATGTGCTCGTGGCTTAGACGGTATTGATGGCAAAATCCTAAAACTTGCAGCTCCAATTATTTCTGAAACACTGACCTACATCTCAATTTATGTATATCTAAAAACCAGTTTCCTAAATCTTTCAAAATTGCTAGAGTAAGACCCATCTATAAATCAGGTGACACCTCGGATCCTTGTAATTACAGACCAATTTCTATCCTGTCTGTGGTATCAAAACCTTTAGAGGATCATCTACGAAGATGCATTCTTAACCATTTTGACAAATATAATTTATTTCACCCTAATCAGTCTGGTTTCAGGAAACATCACTCCTGCCACACTGCACTGACTAACCTAGTAGACAAATGGCTTACAAATATCAATGAAAACAAGGTGACCGGTGTCCTTTTTTTATTGACTTTGCAAAAGCTTTTGATGTAATTGACCACACACTGCTTCTAAAAAAAGTAAAATTGTACCGTTTATCCAATAATGCTCTAGAACTCATCTCTTCGTTTTTAAGCGACAGAAAACAAACTGTCTCAATTCATGAACGCCCATCTTCTATTTTGCCTCTCAAACATGGTGTTCCTCAAGGCTCCGTCCTAGGACCCATACTTTTCTCAATATATATTAATGATCTCCCCCTGTTCCTCCCAGCGCTTTGTGATATGTTCGCCGATGACACTACTATTCATGCGTGTGATCGCAAAGCAGAAAAAGTATCTATGCTATTACAGCAAAGTATTAACCAGCTAATCGAATGGTCTGAATTAAACCATATGTGTATAAACCCTGTCAAAACCAAACATATGATCATAACACAAGACAAAAAACGCCAAAACCTTTCTTATACGAGCGCACCCCTTTCTATCAATGGTATAACTATCGAAGAAGCAATCTGTCATAAAGTCTTAGGAGTAGTTATAGACAACAATCTGTCATGGTCAGAACATGTACGGTCTTTATGCAAAATAGTTTCGAAAAAGATATACCAGCTGTCCAAGATAAAGCATTTCCTAGACTGCCATTCACGTAAAATATTTTTTCACGCTTATATTGAATCCCATATAAATTATGCATCTACAGTCTGGGACTCAGCTAGTAATCATATACTCAAACCTTTGTTAGTCTTTATAGACGTTCCCTGAAATTAGTTTTGTTAAAATCGGTTACATTATCATACTCTGACTATACAGATCTGGATATATTTTACCATTAAACTTGAAGCTAAATTCAATAAAGCTTTTTTCATGTTTAAGATTCTTTCGGGTCGTGCTCCCCCTTCAATTACAGAGAAATTTAGATTTAATGAAAATCGCCATTTTCATAAAATTGTAATACCCCGTCCAAGAATAGATATGTTTAAAACCAGTCTTCACTACTCTGGCGGCTTCTTATGGAACCGCATTTCACCCCTCTTGATGTTCATGCCAGCATATATAGCTTTAAAAGGGCACTTCATACCCAACTAATGACTGAATTTTCCAATTCATGTTCTTAAACTCTCTCTCTCTCTCTCTGTCTCTGTCTGTCTGTCTGTCTGTCTGTCTCTCTCTCTCTCTCTCTCTCTCTCTCTCTCTCTCTCTCTCTCTCTCTCTCTCTCTCTCTCTCTGTACTGGTCTCTCTCATCTATTGTCTCAAAGGTGCTGCTTGTCAAGTGTAAATTTTTGTCTTTGCCTACAGGATGGGGTGCCTGTTCAATGATTTTTTTTTTTTTCCAGAATGTGTGTATAATTTTGTTGTTGTGATAATGTTTATTGTATATATTTTTCTATCTTCCAATAACCATTTTTTTTCATGAACTTTATATGATGACCCCTCCCCCTCCCACCCCCACCTTTTCTCTCTCTCTGTCTCTGTCTCTCTCTCTCTCTCTCTCTCTCTCTCTCTCTCTCTCTCTCTCTCACTCTCTCTTTCCCTCTCTCTTCCAGGCATTGATGTCTCTCTGTTCTTTTGTGTTAACCATTTCCTCTTTCTATTTATAGCGTTTATGCATGTTTACTTCTATTCTAGATTAGTTTTGCTGATGTTGTTATTGCATTTTCTATATATTTCCCTTTATTGAGGGCCGGATGTAAAAAAGCCATTTGTGCTTATTCCGCTTTTTCCCTCATTAAAAAAGATGCTCCTTAACCTTCGCCTCCTCCTCCTCCTCCTCATCTGCAAATAAAGTCTTTACCATTGTTAATAATTCAAAATACTTTCAAAATGTTTACAGTATTCTTACACACACCACACACACACACACACACACATATATATATATATATAAGATATATATATATATATATATATATATATATATATATATATATATATATATATATATATGAAAGATATTCGCTTCTAATATGAGCAATAGATCAGTCAGTATTTGCTCTCTTGTAGTTGATTGATTTCTTTTCTTTTTTCTTCTTCTTTCAAACTAAATCTATCTGATAAAAAGACGCAATAACACAGCTATGATTACACTATATATATATATATATATATATATATATATATATATATATATATATATATATATATATATATATCTGCAGTGGTAGATGATTCTGCCTAACTGAGAGTATGTGCTTGAGTGGGTGAATGGGGAATAATAAATGCTTCTCAAAACGAACCTTCTGCAAGCCAGAAAAAGGCTGGTGTGCAATACCATAGTATGTTTGTTGAGTTTTTCAAAAAACTAACTAAAGGTGCCACCTAAGAAGCAAAAGAAAATCATGAAAGAGCAAACAAGCTACATTTTCTTGTGAAAGTAGAAAATATAAAAGATAACCTCTTAAGACACAAGTGCTGAGGGCCAGTTTCTTGGAATGAATCCACAAGGGACTAAATTACAATGAAACAATAAATTCCAAGGATAAGTACCGAGCACCATTCCAGCAATTTACAGAGCAGCTAGGTGTTGCAATGACTGCAAGAAATATTGAATTATAAACAAAGCTTGCTCTATGAAATAGGGGGGTGATAAGCCTTCATATCTGCAGTGGTAGATGATTCTGCCTAACTGACAGTATGTGCTTGAGTGGGTGAATGGGGAATAATAAATGCTTCTCAAAATGAACCTTCTGCAAGCTTATAGTCTCCACAGCGGGAGACCATCTCCAATGGGGAGGAAGCTCACTAACATATAACTCCTGGTCAGATACCGGTATTTCGAAACCTGATTGTTTACATGGCAAGACTGGGTCAGGAGAGAGAAAAGAGAGAGAGAGAGAGAGAGAGAGAGAGAGAGAGAGAGAGAGAGAGGGGGAAGCTACTGGAGAGGGGGAGAGGATGGGGGGGGGGGGGGGAACGAATAACGGGAGAGGGAAGAGGATGTAGGATGGGAAAATGGTCGATAATAACGAATGTCTTTCCCTGTGCATTTTGTCCCTTTAAACTAGGTTATATAGTAATTGTAGTATCGTGTGTATATATGCCACACGCACTATATATATATATATATATATATATATATATATATATATATATATATATATATATATGTATATATATATATATATATATATGTGTGTGTGTGTGTGTGTGTGTGTGTGTGTGTGTGTGTGTGTGTGTGTGTGTGTGTGTGTGTGTTACATATGCAAGTGTTTTTTTCTCTCTCTGCAAAAAAAATGCAAAGAAACAAAAGAAAGAAAAGAATAGAACAGTACAGTTACTGGTTTCCCTTTTGAGTACTTTAAAACTCTACAGCGGACCGAACACAACACTTGTCTATATTAACACCTCTTCGTGACTTTGCCACTGAACACAACGCTGTGCCGTGTATTAATGCATGCTCGTGACTTTGGCACTGAACACGACGCTGTGTCGCGTACTAATGCATGTTTGTGACTTTGGCACTGAACACGACGCTGTGTCGTGTATATATGCACGTTCGTGACTTTGACACTGAACACAGTCACTGTGTGTGTGTGTGTGTGTGTGTGTGTGTGTGTGTGTGTGTGTGTGTGTGTGTGTGTGTGTGTGTGTGTGTGTGTGTGATTCTTTTAAGGGTATGGACACAATGGATGTACCATGAAGTGTTCCAATCTCTAACACTTAACACTCTCAAGGGATCTGATCTGGAACATAATATACTGAGCATCACAGTAGGAAGGGGCTTAAGTGTAGGATTATATAATTAGAATCAGGGGTAGCTCAGTTACGTAATGATTATTCTCAAGCTATGTACTGGGTAAAGATATCCAACCGTTCATTAATCTCCCTCGCCAAAACACTCTACCATCGATATACTCTGAATCTGATTCCTCGCGAATGTTGAGCAGTATATGAACATGACTTCGAAAGTTTTTTGTTTGTTTGTTTGTTTGTTTTTTTTTGTTTTTTTTTTTAATGATACAGACTGTGTCGTTAGTGTGTCTGCGCAAAGCGTGCTGTTAGTGTATCTGCGCTAAGAGCATCGTTAGTGTATCTGCGCTCGCGTGTTGTTAGTGTATCTGCGCTTCCGTGTCTGGTTCAGTCTGTGAACGCTTGCCATGAAAATATTTTCAGAGCTCATCGTAAATACATACTGCACGTGCTCTTCTGCGAAGGTAACAGCCACTTAGTCAATACATTCCGCCACTTAGTCGATACATTCCAACATCTTGAAAGACGATGTCCGGAAATATACAAGGGAGGCAATCTACGTTAGAGCTCCCGTTCAGGGAGAGTGACTCCGCCGTTTTTCGTGGGACAGACGCCGCTGGTGGGCACACTCAAAGCAGTTTTGCCCCATCAGTCTGCTGAAGAACACAATCAGAAACAGAAAATGCTCAAACGTGGCTGTAAAACAGTACGCCTATAATGCGAACAGTCAACATACCGACTGCATTTTGGCGGGCGCTTCAAAAAGAGACAACGCGACTGTCGAGATTAATGTACTCCACGCATAAGCTAAGAAAGGTAACTCTATCTGCTATAGAAAGACACGAATTATCATCCCCTGAATTTTTTTTTTTTAATAATTGTTTTCAGGAACAAGTCTTTCGAAAGACTCGCCCCTTTTAGACAGCATCAGGCCCATGTAGAATACCTCCCCGACTCGATGATGTTTGCCAACAAAGTGTGGGACTCAGGTACCGTCACAACTGTATCAGTTCCCCCGTTCGCTGTCTGCTGCCAATCTCCATCCTTCAGGGAGGTGAAGTTTTCTGGCAGGTTTTGAAGCCAAACGACCGCTAAGAATGATGGCGTCGACGATTCGTTCCAGCTGTTTCTGCTGTTTTTGCTCTGCAGGACTGCAGCTGTTCCATTTTGCTCTGCAGGACTGCCGTTGTGAAGGTCGTGTGCACCTAAGTCTCTGACTTTGATTGTCAGTACTGCCGTTGTGAAGGTAGTGTGCACCTAAGTCTCTGACTTTGATTGTCCGCACTGCCGTTGTGAAGGTCGTGTGCACCTAAGTCTCTGACTTTGATTGTCAAGTACTGCCGTTGTGGAGGTCGTGTGCACCTAAGTCTCTGAATTTGATTGTCAGTCTGCCAGTGTCTATCACTCTCTTTTTTTGATATTCTGTTTCAGTTTGTTTACCCCCCCCCCCCCCCCCCCTCCAGCCCACACTCTCTGTGTCTCTCTCTCAGTCTCTCTGTCTTTGTTTCTCTCTGTCTGTCTGCCTCTTTTTCTCTGTGCGTCTCTCTGTCTCTGGCTCTCTGTCTCTCTGTCTTCCTTTATCTTTCTCTCTCTCCTATTGTTTCTGTTTGAACATGTATTTCCCCACCCAGTCCCCTCCACGTTCCTGACTCTATCGTTTCCCTCTCACAATCTGTGTCCTCCTTATTCTTTCGGTTCACTGTCCCACATTCTCCTTTCAATCCAATTCTCCTTTCCATTCACTGCTCCTCGTTCTCCTTTCCATTCCTTGCTTCTTATTCTCCTTTCCATCCACTTCGCCTCATTCTAATTTCTATTTACTGTTCTCCATTCTCTTTTCCATTCATTGCTCCTAAATGTCTTTTCTCTATTCACTGCTCCTCATTCTCCTTTCCATTCAGTGCTCCTTATTCTCCTTTCCATTCACTGCTCCTAATTCTCCTTTCCATTACACTGCTCCTCATCCTCTTTCCATTCCGTGCTCCTCATTCTCCTTTCCATTCACTGCTCTTCATTCTACTTTCCATTCACTTCTCCTCATTCTCCTTTCCATTCACTGCTCTTCATTCTCCTTTCCGTTCACTTCTCCCCATTCTCCTTTCCATTCACTGCTCCTCATTCTCTTTACCGTTCACTTCTCCTCATTCTCCTTTCCGTTCACTTCTCCTCATTCTCCTTTCCGTTCACTTCCCTCATTCTCCTTTCCATTCACTGCTTCTCATTGACCTTTCCAATCGTGGCTCCTCATTCTCCTTTCAATCCAATTCTCCTCATTCTCCTTTCCATTAACTGCTCCTCATTCTCCTTTCCATTCCGTGCTTCTCATTCTCCTTTCCATTCCGTGCTTCTCATTCTCCTTTCCATTCCGTGCTCCCCATTCTCCTTTCCGTTCAATTCTCCTCATTCTCCTTTCCATTCACTGCTCCTCATTGTACTTTCCATTCACTGCTTCTCATTCTCCTTCCCATTCACTGCTCCTCATTCTCCTTTCCGTTCACTTCTCTTCCTTCTCCTTTCCGTTCACTGTCCCGCAAATTTCTGTGGCCTATCAGTAGTTCCGTTCCTTTGAATTCCCTCGAATCACCACAACTGATGATGGCTTTATTTTTTGCACTTCCCAATTTTAGCCACACACACCCTCTCCCCCTTCTCTCTCTCTCTCTCTCTCTCTCTCTCTCTCTCTCTCTCTCTCTCTCTCTCTCTCGTTTTCTCTGTCTCTGTCTCTGTCTGTGTGTCTGTCTGTCTGTCTGCCTGTCTGTCTGTCTGTCTGTCTCTCTCTCTCTCTCTCTCTCTCTCTCTCTCTCTCTCTCTCTCTCTCTCTCTCTCCCGTCTGTGATTCTATATTTCTCCCTGTCTGTCTGTCCCTCTTGCTTTTTCTCTTTACAATTATCTCTCTCTCTCTCTCTGTCGCTCTCTCTCTCTCTCTCATTCTCTCTCCTCTCTCTCTCTGTCTATGTCTCTCTCTCTCCTCTCTCTCTCTCTCTCTCTCTCTCTCTCTCTCTTCCTCTCTCTCTCCCCCCTCTCTCTCTCGCGCGCTCGCGTTTTCTGTAAACGCGGGTTCATGCGTGCGTGCGGGTGTACCCGTGTGCGTGCGTGCGTACCCGCATGCGTGCGTGCGTGTGCGTGCGTGCAAACGCGCGCGCGCGTGTGTGTATATGTTGTGTAGCGAGCGTGTGTGTGTGTGTGGGGGGGGGGGGGGGGGGGGGGCGTGCGTGCGTGCGTGCGTGCGTGTGTGCATGCGTGTGTGGGTGTGGGTGTGTCCTTTACTGTTCCCTATACGAAGGTGTGTTTGCCAGAAGACTGATCGATATACAACGTGTCGTTGTGCTGGGTGGCTGGTAGTTCTCACTGCCTGAAGAAGTGGGATTTTCCTGCAGTTAGGAAGCTGCTGGCCTCTGTGAATGATCATACCCACACCTGTTACGGTTCAGGTCTTGCTGCTCTGAGAGTAATGGCATTAAACCTTTGACCATAGCTTGCACGGTTGGGGGACTATGAACGTCCTGGCTGGGCGCTTGATGTCAGGGTCGTTGTGGTCAATGTCAGCGTGAGGCCACCTGTTACAGGAGGTTTTCTGTTTGGAATCACCCTCTGTGGAAATGATTATCACACTCCAGTTCTCCGGGACCAGATGTTTTAACCATCTGCCCGCCCCTATCTGCCAGTTTCCTTTTTTTGTCTTTTTTTTTTTCGCTGGCCCATCTTCTGTGCCACCGCAGTAGCAATGAACCCACGTCGCTCATTCCCCCCCCCCCCCCCCTCCTCCATCCACAACCACAGCCCAGCCCGGCCCACCACAGCCCCATCACCGGCAATCCACGGGGAGCAGTCAATGTCAAGTCGTCAAGAGGCAACCCACCAGAGGAGACACTGCACTGCTGTCGAGTCAGTCTGTTCAGTGGCGCCTGTTCTGTTCCAACATATGCAGGACTACTGACGACGATAATTGCTTATTCGCGGATCCGGCATGGGTGAACTCTCCCTCCGGAGTGTGCCACCACGTCCATCCAACAACAGTTCCTATTGACTGGCAATACCGGTGACCCCAACTAAAAACAAGCCAAGGCCACAGATGACATCAAAACTGAGGTCATCATGAGAACAGGGCATGAAGGGCTACAAAATTTGAGACATTTTCATGCTGATCAATGCGAACGAAGATGATGACATAGATTTCCATTTCGGTCTGAGACTGCATACTTACTTTCATAATACATCCCAACGTCAACCAGTCCCGAGAGATACGGACACGGCAGTGTTGGTCAGGAAAATTGAGCAACACTCTCAGAGACTCATCCGATAAGCGGATGAAACTCGACTGTGTGATCCCAGTCTACCCAACTGAACCCATAGCAAAATTAATTCTAAGTAGGAGCAAGTCAGGGCAGAGAAAATTCCACATGGCTCTGATGGAATCGAACCAACGACCTCCCAGCCGGGAGTCCGCGATGCTAACCACTTCGCCACGGCAGCTGGTGCCATTTTGCCTCGACTACTAGTGAAGTGCATCTCTCTCTCTCTCTCTCTCTCTCTCTCTCTCTCTCACACACACACACACACACACACACACACACACACACACACACACACACACACACACACACACACACACACAGAGGAAAGACAGAAGGACAGACACAGAGAGAGAGAGAGAGAGAGAGAGAGAGAGAGAGAGAGAGAGAGAGAGAGAGAGAGAGAGAAATGAAGAGATAGAGAGAGGGCAGGAGGGAGGAGAGCGAGTGATATGGGGGCTGGAACTCCTACAGGATATAATTCCTCTCTTTATTTTCTTCACTGTCAGCTAAATTTCTCCGCATGTCTGCCTGTCTTTCTGACTGCATATCTGTGTGCCTGTCTGTCTCTCTGTCTGTCTTCTTCTGATGTAACACAACTTTTAAAAGAAGCTCCCTTAATTTCTGGTGCTCGATTCAGAGGATGCCACACGCACGCTGGCCATTCCACCGGAGGGAACCCTTTTCCTCCAGTGTTTGGCGTGCTCTGTGAGGGAAATGAGTTGTGCCTCTGGCAAGACGGATCGTCGTGATGAAACATGATAAGGCGCTGCAATAGCTATTGAAACAACAACAAAGAAAAAAAAGGGCCATGGGAGATAAACGTCACATGATTTAGACCTCAGAGAGTGGGAATTCTAATCACTTCACGCGTCAGCGATAGGATGTTTCTATTTATGGCGGAAAATCATTATAAAAACTTTTCATTTTGTGATCTTGTGCTCTTAGATACAACATATATCTAAATTAGCATCAGAGATTGACTACAATTTGCACAGAAAGAGGCTGAATCAATGAGTCAGTGAATTCGGCATTGTCTTTGTCATGCGAATGGGAAAAGTGTTATGTGAATGGAAAAGTTTCATGTCAAAGAAAAGAGTGTTGAGATATTTTGTAATTTTTGCGATTGTGGAATGGAACCTGCGGTTTTGATGCTTTTTTGTATTCATGGAGTGCAACCACCAGTGATGTGGAAGAGTGGGATGCTGAGTGGATTGTGAAGTGTGTTCACCCAATATGAGGAAGGGTGGAAGATTATTGTTACTTCAGAGGAGCTCTGGACTCGGACATAGGAGGATGTCCAATTGTAACCCTCCTGGGTTTTAATATAGTCAGGACTAGGATTGTCCTATGCAACCTGGGTTGGGTGTGCTACATGTGTTGGACTGGTTTGTCTGATGCAACCCTGGTTTGGGTGTGCTTAACCCTTGGTGGGTGTAATATGCTTGGCGCGTGGCAAGTTTCACTCAAGTAGAGAGTGTAGATGTAGACTGGAAGTCTACTAGGGTAGGCTTGTTGCTTATTCCCTAGAAGGTGAGTACCAGCTGGTTAAAGCAATTACATTAAAAGTGAAATTGTAATGATAACAGAAGTTTGATGATTATAAAGATTTGAGGATATTGCGCTATTTGGAAAAAAAAGAGA
>JADBJO010004989.1:100000-102500 GCA_016801955.1 Conus betulinus
CAGGCGCCACGAAATTGACTCTGATGACTCATATGTTGCTGTAGATCATACAGGTGTGTTTGAAATCGATTTCAACTTAAAGCACTGTGACATAGGTGACCAAACGTGGTGAATTAGCGACGCTGTAGTTCTTTTAGTGCAGGCAAGCACAATGGTCGCTCATAAATTTTAGTAACAGACACATCTACCTTAGTCGAAGCTTATACCATAAAAAGTTCTTAATACAAAATTGGTTGCGTTTTTCATTTACGGTCACATTCGTTGTCGAAAACTCGTTGTCCTGATTCATGAATGGTCTCGTGTTAGTTTGTCACAGGTTACATTAAAAACAATGCCAAGATAGTAGAGAGAAGCTCATACTAAAGTCATATGCGCGATGTATATACACATGCGTTTACAAGAAGTCTACGAGACTTGTATACATGCTAAATAGCATCCTGTCTTTCTGAGAAGAGTGGGTCTTATGCCAGAGGGATGGGCTGCTTTGGTGGACCAGTGTTCGCATACTGCTAGGTCTGTGTTATTGTGAGAGTCTGCTGCCTGTGTGTCTTAATTCATCGACACTTTCATTTCTTCATTCATTTCGCATCTCTTTGTTTCTTTCCATTTCTCTCTTCGATGTCCCACCCATTCTAACTATCATTTTTGGTTTTTCTCTTTCTGTGTCTGTCTCTCTTTCTTTGTCTGTCCGTCTGCCCGACCCCCCCCCCCCCCCTCCTCTCTCTCTCTCTCTCTCTCTCTCTCTCTCTCTCTCTCTCTCTCTCTCTCCATATACCCCCCCCCCCTCCTTCCTTTTCTTTGATCCTGTTGTTTTATTTCTCGTTGTCCGCCTCCTTCTTCACCACCCCTGTCTGCTCCTGTCTGCCTCTCTTTATCCTCTCCTTCCCACCTTTTGATCTCAGTTTCATTGAGTCTCTCTAAGTTTCTGTCTGTTTTTGTGTTTGTCTGTTGATCAGCCGCCTTCTCTCTATATGTCTCGCTCTCCCTCTGCCTACCCCGTCTGTCTGTCTGTTTGTCTGTCTCGAAGGAGAGTATGGGCCACCTCTGCCAGAAATCAGAGAGAGAGAGAGAGAGAGAAGAGAGAGAGAGAGAGAGAGAGAGAGACAGACAGACAGACAGACAGACAGACAGACAGACAGACAGACAGATGGAGGGGAAGGAGTGAGCAGGGGACTGGGACGCATAGAACAAACAATGGTTCTATTTGTTTTCTTCTCTCTCTGCCTCAGTTTCTCTCCAGATATGTGTCTGTCTCTCTGACTGCCAGTCTACCTGTCTGTCTGTTTGTCTGTCTGTCTGTCTGTCTATCTGCTTCTGCCTCTTCCCCTCAGTTTGATGTAACCCAGCGTTTAAAATAAGCTCCCTTATTCTCTTGCGCTCGATTCAGAGGATGCCACATGCACGCTGGCCATTTCCACCTGAGCGAACACTTTCTTTAGTGCTGAGCGTGCTCTGAGAGGGAAACGTGTTGTGCCTCTGGCAAGATGGATCGTCAGAGCTGAGCGTGATAAGGCGATGTGATAGCGACTGAAACCACAGGAAACAAGCACGAAAATGCAGGGCGTGGTGGAATGTCACGCAATTTAGACCCCGTAGAGTAGGAGTTCTAATCATTTCATGCAACAGGGACAGAATGTTTCAAATTTATGGCGGAAAATCATCATGAGAGATTTCTTTTTTTTTCTGATCGCTTGATCTTAAAGACAACTTATATCTAAACTTGCATCAGAGATTCACTAGAATTTACATAGGCCGAACTGATGAGCAGGATGATGTCAAATATCACTGTGGAGTGAGAATGCTTTGGGTCAGAAACTTCAATTGATAGACCGTGGACCTCGTGATCCTGGTGATTCTGGGGGTGCTGGTTTGAATCTTGGCTGAGCTGTTCCAGCACAGAGGGATTTTTCTCATAGTTAATATTGGTTCTGACTCCATTATCTCTGAAAGGTCCGTCGAATAAGACTGTAAACCAATTTTCCATGTGAAAAGCTACGCACATGTCAAATCAATCAACAATGTTCAGAGGAGAAGACAAGTTGGTATTGATAATAACATGTATATACAGAATATATATATCCTCCATAAAAAGGCTGAAGAAATGGGTAGGAAAAAAAAACAGAATGGCAATCGACTGAATGACACAGAGAAACGACTTAATGTAGCACCAGTAAGCAGCTCTTCAGCTGGTTCTACCCAGTTAGGCATCCTGTGGTGTCAACGAGAGTGTGCGTTGTAAACCGCTTAGAGCTTCGCTTCTAACAGAGGATAGGGACTAAATATATACTCATAATTGTAATGGTGTCTGTTTCTTTTACCTACACGTTAATATTTTCGTCATACTATATACGTAATAGTGGAATTTGGTCAGCTTTGGATTCTACCTGAGCAGACTGTAATTTACTGTCTGTCCCAAGAGTTTTAGTGCCTGCAAGATTAAATGACCGAAAATGCCTATGGCTTGTAGGGGCAGAACAAAACGGACAATCAAACCATCACC
>JADBJO010004989.1:105000-115000 GCA_016801955.1 Conus betulinus
ACATACCTTCTAAAAAAAAAAAAAACGGAATTCTTGTTGAAAATCTTTCCCCGTAAAATATGACCCTGACTTGCGATCTTATGAGCAGTATGTGTGTAAAAACAACGCAGTATGTTTACAACTGCTCGTATCTCTCCCACCCCTCTCTTCTTCCTCCTCCTCCTCCTCCCTCCGCACCCCCCCCCCTCCCCGCCCCCGCACCCCCCCTCCCCCCCCCCCCCCCCCCCCCCCCCCCCCCCGCGCCCGTAATAGTTTGCTTCATGTGAGTATCTGGACAAAAAATGGACGAGATTCAATTTAATGCTTGTTGTTGATTGTCCAGCCGAAGGCCAAAAGGACAAGCAAGAAGTTCTCAGCTTAGAGGACGGCAACATAAAAAGAGACTTTAGGTGATGAAAACGGTGGTCTGATATCCCTGATTCAGCATTTCCTTTGCTTTGTAAACGTCTTTGTCGATTCCAGGGGCCAGCTTGTTACACTTCAAAGTTCTGTGTGGCGGTGCTGGTTCGAATGCAAATGGCTTCTAATTTCATGTATTTCTTATGGTCGTTTGATTTTCCAAGAATTTTTTTGTTTACTTTTTTTTGCCTTGTCTGTTTTTATTTGTTTGTTTGTTTGCTGTTTATTTCTGTATCTTTCTTTCGTTCGTTCGTTTTTTTTTTTTGTTTGTTTTTGTTTTTTTTGTTTTTTGTTTTTTTCGTTTTTAGTTGCAAAGTGAAACGACTGCAGGCGGAAATCTAAACAAATCTTAAATAAATGTCAGCGAACCGCCCAGAGAAACGTGGACAAACGATCACAAGACAACACACAACGCGTTTCGACCTCGTAGGTCTTCCTCAGGTGAAACAAAAACGAACAAAATAACGAAGGCCTTCTTCCTTGCGCTGCACTCAGAAGCAATCTGAAGCGATCAAAGCTAAGTGCATTTTCGTTATTTTGTTCGTTTTTGTTTCACCTGAGGAAGACCTAAGAGGTCGAAACGCGTTGTGGGTTGTCTTGTGAATCGTTTGTCCACGTTTCTCTGGGCGGTTCGCTGACATTTATTTAAGAATTTTTATTTTATTTTATTTTATTTATTTATTTATTTATTTTTTTTTCGCCTGTCTTTCTTATTTACTGTTGTAAAAAGAGTGGTTAGGGAGCGAGTCAAAGCAAAGGCTGTACGCCCTACGGACCGTAGGGTGATCTATCTTTGATCAAAGTGACAAGATGCCAAGGAATATTGACATCGCTGACAATGGAGAAAAGTTCTTAATACATTCCGAATTTAGGAAGAGGAAAACAGACAGCAAACTCTCGATGAAACAGCGCTGTAAAAAAAAAAAAATATGCTGCGTCTACCACTACTACCTACCACCACCACCACCACCACCACCACCACCACCATCACCACCACCACCACCACTCCTACTACTACTTCTACTCCTACTACTGCTGCAGCTACACTATTCTTTCGATTGCGAACGGTTTCAGCTGTTACATTTCACCACACCAAATGCTGCAGCTTCCGCTACTACTACTACTACTACTTCTGCTGCTGCTTGCTGCTACTGCTACTACTACTACTACTACTACTACTACTACTACTACTACTACTACTACTACTACAGTTTCAATTTCATGAGGGAGGTTTCGCTGCGTGCGGACTAGTCCATATACGCTAAACCTCATCCGCTAAGTTTTGAGACCACACTAGCACGATTTAATGCTGATGTATAAATGAATTAATGACTAAGGTGAGAGAATTTAGGATGAGGGTCTCGTGGCTACAACCTACCAGATGTCTGACCGACGCATTAGCCCAGCGCGCTGGTCTGACCTTAAGTACCTACAAACATTGGCTGTGCTATTATTACAGGTGGTAGTAGTAGTAGTAGTAGTAGTAGTAGTAGTAGTAGTAGTAGTAGCAGTAGAGTAGTAGTAGTAGTATCATGATTATTATTATCATCCTCCTATGTGTGTGTCATGAGTGTACACGTGTGTGTTTATATGTATGTGCATGCGTATGTGGGCGCTACCACTCCTCCTCCTACAACAAAAAAACAACTCCTGCTACTACTACTACTACTACTGCTGCTGCTGCTGCTGCTGCTGCTGCTGCTGCTACAACTCATCATTCTCTTACCACTACTTTTACTACTACTTCTTCTATTACTACTAGCACTACTACTACTACTACTACTACTACTACTACTACTACTACTACTGATGCTGCTGCTGCTGCTGCTGCTGCTACTGCTGCTGCTGCTGCTACTGCCACTGCTGCTGCTGCTGCTACTACTACTGCTGCTGCTGCTGCTCCTACTCCTAATACTACTACTCTTGCCCCTTCTTCCTCCTCTCCTCCTCCTCCTCCTCTCCTACTACTACTACTACTACTACTACTACTACTACTACTGTAGCTTTCACTCGCTCGTGTACCGTTTCATCTTTTCAAATTTCGCCAGTATTACACCAACCGAACTTAATTAAAATATGGCCAGTTGTAGAAACTGACTGACCTTACAATCAATCTTGTCACCTGTTGATGGAGATCCACCCAGCCGTCTTGGGGTGATCTTGCACCACAAACAGACTCACTGACATTCATAAAAAAAAAATCCTCAGACAGACATAGATACGATTCTAAACGACATTCTGAAAGACAGACAATGTTGTCACCCAAGGAGAAAATGGCAGGGACCCGTTGTTACACCTTGCCTTCAGTTGCTGTCTGGTCTGCTGCATTTTGCCTTTTGTGTTACGCCTACGCCGATCATTTTCCCAGCTCCTTCTAATCCATACCACGTCCCGTCGCTGCCCAAACACTGGCATTTTAGCGACAGCTAATGAAATTCAGGCCGTCACGAGGCAACCCAGGCGAGGAAGACACCGCCCCGCAGGTGAGATGAGTCGCTTAGGTGTCAACTGGCCCGTGTTCGTCACGACTCACAATACGCAAGACATCACCAACTCCTTAGCGGGGACTGTTGGCCATGCCAATCTCAAGAGGACTAGATGAACTGCTTAGCCCTGAGGTCAAAAGAAACAGCAGTGTGTGGTAATATTGATTGTTCCCTGGGTTATTTCCCCATGGGTGGACAGATGTTCGGGTCGCATTCCATAGGTGAAGCTAAGCCTGTAGCAAAGAGGCAGTGACACTAAGTGGATGACCAAGGTGCCGGGTATACAGCGGTTTAGGAGGGCAGCAGATTTCATCCTCCTACACCTTGCCAGCGGCAGGTGCTGTGAGTGTGCTCAGTCAGTTGTCGTGGTGAATTTGGATAAAAGGCATTGTCAGGTGTAGGCTCTTTCAGGAGATCCTCAGCTATTGAATACAAAAAAAAAAATACAAAACACGAATTAAGAACTAGATAAATAAAGCAAACGAACAAACGAAAAGAACTAGATAAATAAATAAGGTAGCAAACGAACAAACGAACAAGCAAATGAATAAACAAACAAATAAATGAATTGATAGACGCGTAACTAAATCAATCCATAAATAAGTACCGTATGTTTGGTTACTGATATCTTTTGTCTAAAAAACTGTGATGTCTACTTAAAGAAGAAAAAAAATCACACACATAGACAAACGCACAAAATTCAAGGGCATTTAGGTATACAGACATACAGTCTTACATACAGAGAGAGAGAGAGAGAGAGAGAGAGAGAGAGAGAGAGAGAGAGAGAGAGAGAGAGAGAGAATCTATGTGTAGTTGTGAAAAAAAAATACGAGTACACACACACACACACACACACACACACACACACACACACATATATACACATACATTATATACATATATATATATATATATATATATATATATATATATATATATATATATATATATATATATATATAATGCTGAATATATATACATAAAACAATAAATTCCAAGGATAAGTACCGAACACCATTCCAGCAACTTACAGAGCAGCTAGGTGTTGCAATGACCTTGCTTTGTAAGTTGCTGGAATGGTGCTCGGTACTTATCCTTGGAATTTATTGTTTTATTGTAATTTATTCCCTTGTGGATTCATTCCAAGAACTGGCCCTCAGCACTTGTGTCTTAAGAGGTTATCTTTTTATATTTTCTACTTTTCACAAGAAAATGTAGCTTGTTTTGCTCTTTCATGATTTTCTTTTGCTTCTTAGGTGGCACCTTTGGTTAGTTTTTTGAAAACTCAACAAACATACTACGGTATTGCACACCAGCCTTTTTCTGGTATAGCATTCTTCTTAAAACCGAAAAGGCAGAGGAGTCAAATTACCACTTTCCGTGGTCACTGAGGAGAAACACTCAGGTTTCGAAACATCGGTATCTGACCAGGAGTTATATGTTGGTGAGTCTTCTCCCCATCCCCATTGGAGATGATCTGCCGCTTCGGAGACTATAAGCTTGCTGAAGGTTCATTTTGAGAAGCATTTATTATTCCCCATTCACCCACTCAAGCACATACTGTCAGTTAGGCAGAATCATCTATCACTGCAAATATGAAGGCTTATCACCCCCCTATTTCTACAATGTGAGACATAAGAGCAAGCTTTGTTTATAACTCTATATATCTATATATATCTATATATATATATATATATATATGTGTGTGTGTGTGTGTGTGTGTGTGTGTGTGTGATTATCAGTATTCTGACGAGACTCCTGTTTTCCTCAGCTTAAAAATGCCGGAGAGAGAGAGACAGACAGACACAGAAAGAGGGTGGGCACAAGTTTGGTCTCATCACTCAACGGGGCTTTCTTGCCTGTGTGCGCGGTTGAGTGCGTGCGTGAGTGTGTGTGCGTGCCTGCGTGCGTATGTGTGTGTGTGCGTATGTGCATGCGAGCGTGTGTGTGTGTATGTGCGTGTGTGTGTGTGTGTGGTTGACTAGGGTGGCTGGGTTCGGCTCCAGACTTACTGTTGTTTAGGTGGTGTGGTTCCCGGATGACATGACGATGGATGAGCCTGCACCGTAAAGGACCCTTCTGTCTCTCGGTTCACCTGTGCCGATGTCTTCCTTTTCTTCCTTTTATTTTTTTTTTCTAGTCGCAATTCAGCTTACATAAATTCCTTCGCAGCATGCACTTCGTCTGTCTTTCTCTCTGTCTCCTCCGTCTGTTTGCCAGTTTCTGTTTCTGTCCATGTCTGTCTGTCTGTCTGTCTCTCTCTCTCTCTCTCTCTCTCTCCAGTTTTGATGTCTTATCAAAGGGAATGTGTGTGTGTGTGTACACACTCCTAAGTGGGCTTTGACCTTCTGGAATAAGATGTCGTGTCGTGTCGTGTCGAGTCGTATCCTGTCGTGTCGTGTCGTGTCGTGTCTCCTCTCTTTCTCTCTCTCTCTCTCTCTCTCTCTCTCTCTCTCTCTCGTGTCGTGTCGTGTCGTGTCGTGTCGTGTCTCCTCTCTCTCTCTCTCTCTCTCTCTCTCTCTCTCTCTCTCTCTCTCTCTCTCTCTCTCTCTCTCCTTCAAATAAATACATGTTTTTACTTCGTTAAAGCCCTGGCAAATCAACACCACACAAACATATAATACCTTCTACACACACACACACACACACACACACACACACACACACCACACACACACACACCACACAGAGAGGAGAGAGAGAGAGAGAGAGAGAGAGAGAGACACACACACACCACACACATACACACACACGCACACACACACACACACACACACACACACACACCACACACCACTCACTCACTCACACACACACACACACACACACACACACACACACAACACACAACACACACACCAAAACACAAACACACACACACACCACACAACACACAGATACACACACACACACACACACACACACACACACACACACACACACACACACACACACGCGCACACACACACACACACTCACACACACACACACACACACACACACACACACACACTGGAAAATAAAACATTAACAATTCTGCCGTCAGCAGTCAGCCAGCCTCACTCCCTCACTGGCACTGTGAAAGAGGGGGTCAGCTCTCTGGCCACTCTGCAGTCTGGCACAGGGTCTGACAGACGGCAGCAGGCAGCCTCAGACGCTGCTCCTCCAGACCCTGAAGCGTCTGTCTCCATTGCATCTTAATACTCTCACAATCATTTTCTCCCTGTGTCTGGGGTTTAATTTCTCTCCCTGTGTTTCTGTTTCCCTGGGCTGTGTGTGGTCATCAGTTTATGTGTTGGTTATGTTGTAGCCTGCACCCTGAGGCAGTGGTGATGGATGGTGGATGTGTGATGAAATGGAGAATTAACACCTGAAGTTATACATAATGGCAGACATGGAGCCCAATTTACGGAGGAACTTTTAGAATTGTTTATACTTCTTCTAGCAGAGGATGTTGTTTTGTTATCTGAAACAGTTATTGGTTTACAAACACAGTTGAATAATTTACGGCGCGCTGCTCCATCTCTACAACTGAAAGTAAATATGCAGAAGAGTATTATAATTGTATTCAGAAAAGGTGGCTATCTGGGAGCAAGAGAACACTGGAATTATAACGGAAGAACTATGCCAGTCATAAATGTATACAAATATTTAAGAATATATTTGTCAGCTCGATTAATTTTACAACTTTGCTTGTAAAGATTTTGCTAGGAAAACAAAGCAAGCTGTTTTGTGTATAATGAGGATACTATCAAGTTTGGGAAATCAGTCATTCGAAGCATTTTGTAAAATTATTTGACTCCCAAATCCAACCCATTGTTCAATACGGTGCTGAAATTTGGGGTTTGGATAAGGCTGCAGTGGATTGTGAGAAAGTCCATTTGTTTGCCCTGAAGATGTTTTCTTGGTGTTTCAATACAAACGTCCAATGATTTGGTTTACGGGGAAACTAACAGATACCCAATATACTTGAATTCCACAGTTAGGTGTAGGTAGGTACTGGTTAAAACTGATACAAATGAATGATTGTAGATTACCGAAGAAGCTTGCAACAGGCTATATAACCTAGATGCCACGGGAAAAAATAAACTGGACCACAAAAACGAGTATTAGATTACATGAACTGGGTTTCGGATAGGCCTGGTCAAATCAGGAAGTAGGAGATGAATCGACCTTTATTCCAACGCTCTGTGCCAGACTGGTTGATAGCAGATGGTAAGAATGGAATGTCACATGAATGGTAGTACTAGATTTGATCTGTATAGACACTATAACTCCTTGCACTGTATTTCGACTTACTTGTCAAGGAAAATGGACAGACATCTGAAATTTACAGTGACAAGATTTAGATTTGGGAATATCGGATATCTTAGTTTCATCATTGTCGTTACAGGCAACATTCCAGTTCTGATCTTTACTTGTCCATTATGTAAAAAACGCGCGTGTGAAAAATGAAGTTCATGTTGTACTGCAGTGTACTGCCCTGAGGCGATCTTAGAGATGAATTCATACCTCCTAGTTATTATCGACAACCATCCTTGTTTTAGACCTGTCTTACTCATGTCTCGCACTAACGAAAATGTAAAAACACTAACGAAAATGTAAAAAAAAAAAACTTGCATTGCACTTATATAAGGCTTTTCAAACGCCGGAGCTTAGTATGTTCTTGACTAAGTACTGTCTTCATTCCTTTCTTCTCGATATGTTTATATTTTCACTTTTTGTACATGTTTAATCCACCCCTTCGTGAGGGGCCGTGGCCTGTATGAATAAAATATCCGTATCCGTCTCTCTCGTCTCTCTCTCTCTCTCTCTCTCTCTCTCTCTCTCTCTCTCTCTCTCTCTCTGTGACACTGTCTCTCTGTCGCTCTGCCTGTGTCTGTCTGTCTGTCTGTCTGTCTGCCTGTCTCTCCGTCTCTGTGTCTGTCTCACTCTGGGTGTCTCTGTCTATGTCTGCCGTTTTTGTCTTTGTCTCCTCCAATTGTTTGTGTGTCTGTCCTTCTATCTATTTCTCTCTCTGTCTCTCTGTCTCTGTCTCTGTCTGTCTCTGTCTCTCTCTCTCTCTCTCTCTCTCTCTCTCTCTCTCTCTCTCTCTCTCTTTCTGCTCCTGCCCGCTTTTCTGCCCCCCCCCCCCCGCCCCCCCCCCCCTCTCTCTCTCTGTCTCCGTCACCTTTGTAAAAATCGTTAACTCTGCAAACGTCACGGCTTTTGTCGACACAAGCATACAATTGTAATAATGGCACAGCCAACGTAAGGTACGTTACACACCGTCTGAACAGAGCGGTGGACCAATGGATAGGTCAGACATCTGCTAACTCGCAGCCTTGAGGCCTCTCTTCTTAAACTCGCGCATATTAGTCATCCATTCATTTATCCAACAGCTGTAAACCCTGCGCAGTGTGGTCTCGAAACATAGCGCATGTGGTGTGGTGACACCTCCTCAGTGAAACTGGAAACTGACAACCAGCTGGGACACGGTGAGAGGTTTACAGGAAGAGAGTGATTTTGGAACAAATGGGAGATTGGTGTGGATCTACAGCCAGGCGGTGGGTAAGTATGGGTCGAAGTGGATCTACAACCAGGGGTGGGGTATGGGTTGGACGTTCGATCCCTTTTATCGCCGGCTGGAGAGTGATGACGGAAGGTGACCGCGGTGGCTCAGTAGTCCACGTTCTTCCTCCTCGCCATGCTGTGTGTGCCCTCTGGGGTTCAGATCGCGTGCAGTGGGCGTCCTGGGTGTGTGTTGATGGATGTCTTGAATGACAGAATGCATGCTTGTACACGTGGTCATCTGTCTCTCTGTCTCTGTGTCTCTCTGTGTGTCTCTGTCTATGTCTTTGTCTCTGCCTGTCTGTTTGTCTGTTTGTCTGTCTGTCTGTCTGTCTGTCTGTCTGTCTCTCTCTCTCTCTCTCTCTCTCTCTCTCTCTCTCTCTCTCTCTCTCTCTCATTTTTTTTCTCTCTGTCTCGATCTGTCAATCTGTCTGTAAGTCTGCCCTGTCTGTCTGTCTGTCTCTTCTTTCTGTGTCTGTCTCTTTATCTCTGTCACTTCCCTTCTTCCTTTCTGTCTCCCCCCCCCCCCCTCTATCCTTCTCTCTCTTTATGTGTGTGAGTCTCTCTCTCTGTTACCCTCTCTATCTATCTCTCTGTTCCTTTCCCTCACCATTTCTGTCGCATACTAATTCCCATCACTTGTTGACTGATTTCTCTCTGCCTGCCAGTCTGTCTTCTGTCTGTCTGTCTGTTTGTTTGTCTGTCTGCCTCTCCCGGGCTCCTCCAGTCTATAAATTTATGCATCAGAGTCTGGGACTTTTACATCGTTCAGATCAGCTTTTTCTTCACTGGAACTGTAGCTGTGTTTAACAGACATCGATCATTAACAATTGACAACCTTTCCTCATCGTTTCTCTCGTTAGGAGAAGTGTTCAAGTCCCCGGGTGGGAGGACTCGAGTAGATTGCTACTTGCAGTTCCGGGGGGGGGGGGGGGGGGTTGGGGGGGGGGGGGTCGGGGGAGTTGTGTTCCACATCGTAAAGTGTGTTCATGTCGAACGCACCTGCGACCTTTTGCCCAGTACTTCCTGTAGTCCTGTTCTGCAGACATTTTTCCTGGGCTGTTTGTGGGCGGTGGTTTATGTGCTAGTCAGGCTACATACAGCCAGCCCCTCTGAGGGAGGTTTGATGAATGTCTTGAACTGTGCGTACCCACATCGGCCCTGATCTCACCCCACACCCCGCTCTCTCTCTCTCTCTCTCTCTCTCTCTCTCTCTCTCTCTCTCTGTCTCTGTCTCACTCTCTCTGTCTGTCTCGTCTGCATCTCTCACCCCCCTCTCTCTCTCTCTGTCTCTCTCTCTGTCTCTGTCTCTGTCTGTCTGTCTGTCTGTCTGTCTGTCTGTCTCTCTCTCTCTCTCTCTCCTTCTCACTGTCTTTGTCTGTCTCTCTGTCTGTCTGTTTGCGTTGTCTGTCTGTCTGTCTGTCTTTCTCTCTCCCCCCCCTCCCATCCCACCCTTTCCCTCCGTCTTTTTCTTTCCCTCCACTTCTCTCATGGGTACATATTTAAGAAACCATAAAGGGAATATTGTAAGATTAGCCCTTGCCCTGAATTTAAGTATTTGGTAT
>JADBJO010004989.1:122500-127500 GCA_016801955.1 Conus betulinus
CGCCTGTGCATAACAGTCGGTCAAGACTTGGCATAACATTGTGGAACTCTCCGAAAAAGTGAGTGATGTACGTTGATGGCTTGAAATATTTGATGTTGAAGGTCTTTGGCTCCTGAGAGAGAGAGAAAAAAAAAAAAAAAAAAAAAAAAAAAAAAAAAAAAAAAAAAAAAAAAAAAAAAAAAAAAAAAAAAAAAAAAAAAAAAAAAAAAAAAAAAAAAAAAAAAAAAAAAAAAAAAAAAAAAAAAAAAAAAAAAAAAAAAAAGCTATTTGGAGTATGCAGCTGACAGTATCATAGAGATTTGTATTGGGAGTTGAAGATGGGTGGGGTGTGGGGATTCGTTGAAGGTGGGGGGTGTGGGGAGGGGGTGGGGAGGTAAATAATTTTTTATATCACGTAAGTTCAAAAGTACAAATTATCCATCCACTTATGTTGTTTACATGTGTTTAGAGGGTGTGGTTAAATTACAAAGCTGTCATCGGTGGCATATGATGAGAGAGGAGAGAGAGATCCGCCGATGAGAGAGAGAGAGAGAGAGGAGAGAGAGAGGAGAGGATGGGGGAGGGGGAGCCGAGAGAGAGAAGAGAGAGGAGAGAGAGGAGAGGAGAGAGAGGAGGAGAGTGAGACGGAGACTGGAGGATGGGAGAGGAGGAGAGCGACGAGAGAGAGGGCGGGGGAGAGGAGAGGGGAGTGGAGAGAGCGAGAGAGAGAGAGTGGAGAGGCGAGGGAGGGGCGTGAAGCAGGAGAGAGGGGAGAGGACGGAGGAGAGGAGAAGAGGGAGAGAGGAGAGTGAGAGGAGGCAGAAGGAGAGAGATGAGAGAGGGGTGTGACCAGGCGAGAGGAAGGGACACAGAGGATGAACAAAGAAAGATTAGCCTTCAGACTCTCCAGAGATCCGAAGAGAGAGAGACGCGAGGAGAGAGAGAGGGGAGAGAGAGAGAGGCAAGAGAGAGATGAGAGGAGAGAGTTCCTTGTATCACCTTTGCGCACCCTAGAACTCCGTTTAAAACTATAGAGGCAGTTAGAATATTCACCACTTTGGATTTCGATGTCATTCCTCAGAAACGAAACGGATTTACCCTTTCACTTTTAATGTGACAATAATTCTGGAGGAAGGGCAGGCATTTTTGACTGGGCATTTTGTTTTTTGAAGCAAGGCAGGCGATGGAACTGAAATAATGACAGCTCTTTCTCTTCTACTCTCTCTCTCTCTCTCTCTCTCCTCTCTCTCTCTCTCTCTCTCTCTCTCTCTTCTCTCACCTCATTTCCTATTTCCCTCCTCGCTCTCTCTCTCTCTCCTTTTTCTCCTTCCCTCCCTCCCCCTCTCTCTGTCTTTTTGTCTCGTCTCTTTGTTGTCTGTCTGTCTGTCGTTCTGTCTCTCTGTCTGTCTGTCTGTCTGTCTCTCCTGAGAGAGAGAGAGAGAGAGGAGAGAGGAGGGAGAGAAGAGAGAGATCGAGAGAGAGAGAGAGAGAGAGTGAGTGTGTGTGTGTGTGTGTGTGTGTGTGTGTGTGTTGTGTGTGTGTGTTTGTGTGTGTGTGTGTGTGTGTGTGTGTGTGTGTGTGTGTGTGTGGTGTGTGTATGTGTGTTGTGGTGTGTGTGTGTGTGTGTGTGTGTGTGTGTGCACGCGCATGTGCCTGTTTGTTGTGTGTAGCAAACTTTAGCGTTGGGATTTCCTCTTGAAGCAAAAGCACTTGCACAACCAAACTTAACAGAATGATAAATATTATTAAAAAGTGTTTGAGCATTCTGTAAACAAAGATGTCAACAAATCATAATGGCTCTAAGTCTGTGATTAACATTGTAAGCAATATGTTCAATGCCTTAAAACTAATATTTTTCTTACACATTTTGATCACGCACAATTGTTGGTTTATACATTAATGAATATATGAGCAATTAGATTATACAGAGATATCGTACCACGTATCTAGCTATGTTCTTTTGAGACCAGGTCATTTAACTCAATTTCTCACCCGGATGTGATGTGCGGATACAAATAGATATATTACTTAATATAGGACAATAGACCACATATACCTGTATCCTGCTAGATGAAGCTAAGCACAATAAGATGAAATCATTGTTTAGAGTGTATAAAGCGAAAAAGGAAACCACATCATAACATCAGCTGAATCCTACTTGCTCCACCAGTTGCAGAGTCTTTTTTTTTTTTCCCCAAAACCTTTAGAAAGCATTAACCTTACGTCGTTACCAAATGATAGGGAAAAAAAAAAAATCACTGATCGTAAGAAAATGCAATCTAGATGTATCAAGAAGACGTCGTCGTGGAACGGAGGTTGAAACATTACGTCACATGCTCCATCACATATGTTGATGACACAAGTTCGGAGAGCAGTCGGCATTGTAAACACTTTCAGCCAAGGACGGGCCTACCGAAGCGAAAGTGGCAATCACGCGTGGCGATTGGAGAGGACGGAGAGGTAGAGGTTAGTAAATAAGTGAACTGCCTGTGTGGGAAGAGAGGGGAAGTGTGTGTGTGTGTGTGTGTGGGGGGGGGGGGGGGGGGAGGGGGGAGGGGGGGGGGGGGTGCAATGGGGGGTGGGGGGGCAGGCAGGCATGGTGTTAAGGGGGGGGGGGTGGGGGGGGGGAGGAATAGAAGGAGAAAAGACTCGGGTAGAGTAAGGTGAGGTCGAACAGAGTAGGTGTAGGTGAGTGAGGTGGGGGGGGGGGGGGACGGGTACAGGAGAGGGGAGGTCAGGCGCAGGGGAGGTCTGCAAAAGGGTGTGTAAGACGATAGCCACACATCGCAAAACACGGTGTCAGGGTCAGGGCACAGGAAAGGGTGAGAAGGGCAAGGGGTTGGGGGTGGGTGGGGGGGAGAGGAGTGCGCGTGCTCGTGGTGAGCCCGAAACAGATAACGGGTTGGTGGTCGGGACAGAACAGACCACACGCCACGGTCAGCATGTGGCACTCAAAACACTACACAATCCATGTCAGCGTTTCCAGGCCTGCCATTAGTTTGAGCCGGCATTGAATGTTAAACTGGTAATTTATCAAATGAAACAACTCCCACCAATCATTTCCCTAGTTTTGGGGGGGAGGATGGATTCCCACCGTGGACATCACATACAATCTTCAAATACATGACCCTTCCCCTTAGTTGACGTCATATTTTGGGCCTTTGCACTCCCCTGTGACCCTATCTTTGCGCCAGCTGGGTCCTTCCAAAGAGTCCCATTCCTTTGATTTCAATCTGTCCGCTTGGGAACACCTGGCTTGGACCTTGATGGCCGTATGACAGAAAATGAAAAGAATCAACTTTCAGACACAAAGAAAATTATCTTTACGCCTTTACGTCAGTCTATAAATACTCGACTCCTTAAAGCAAGGCCTTGGCGCATTAATCTTTTTTATGTGCAGCCTCACAGCTTTGTAAAAAATGGCCTGTCTTCAAGATGAACGAATCAGCAGTTTCAATCCTACGCTGACGTCACATATACCGATAGTGTGTAGCCTAGTCAGTCTAGCTCGAGTGAATATTTCAATAGACTGAAAAAAACTAACGGTGATAGTAGAAGCTTATAGTAGTGTCAGTTTCGAAACTAATATTAGAAAGCAGCAGTAACAACAATAACCACTCCTACTACGACAGCAGCAGCAAGAGCAGCAACAGTAGTAGTAGGGTCTTCGGTAGTAAGCAGTAGTATAGCAGTGGTGGTAGGAGCAGCAGTCGCGATAGCAGAAACAGCAGTGATAGTAGCAGCAGCAACGACAGTAGTAGTAGTAGTAGTAGTAGTAGTAGTAGTAGTAGTAGAGCAGCAGCAGCAGTAGTAGTAGTAGCAGTAGTAGTAAGTAGAAGTAGAAGCAGCAGTAGTAGTCGTCGTTGTCGTCGTCGTCATCGTCGTTGTCGTCATTGTTGTCGTCGTCGTCGTCGTCGTCGCAATAGTAGTAGTAGTAGTAGTAGTAGCAAAGCAGCAGCAGCAGCAGCCAGTAGTAGTAGTAGTAGTAGTAGTAGTAGTAGTAGTAGTAGTAGTAGGAGTGGTAGTAGCAGTAACAACAGCAGCAACAGAACTTGCAGAAGTCAAAGTTGTATTTGTAGCACAACAATAACAGCAGCAGCAGCAGGAGGAGGAGGAGGAGCAGCAGCAGCAGCAGCAGCAGCAGCAGCAGCAGCATAGCGACAGCAGCGATCAGTATCAGCAGCTGCCGAAAGCGGCATCAAGAGTGGCAGCACAGTGGTAGCGTCAGAATGTGACTTTTTAGCTGATGGCCTGTTCGGCCTGTCGAGGCTGACGAGAGGCACGTGCCATCTCGACAGACAAGATAACCTAACCACTATTATACCTGTTACGGATGGAATGGGGTCGTGTCTGCAGGTGTCTGACTGTCTGACTCTCACACAGAAATTATGGAGGCATACACGACTTTTCCAATGCCCATACAGACACACTCATCCCCCGAACATTGACAGCCAGGCAACAGAACAAACACTTGTTTTGTTTTATGCTGCCCGAGCCATCGGACAAGCATATATAATAATCGGAAGAAAGAACATCACTAGGTCGGCACGCCAACCATAAGGCATACACAAAAAAGATATCTATATATAACTGGCTATCTACTAGCGCTGCTGGTTCCAACGACGACGCAGACGGCGACGAAAACTATGAAGAGGACGAAGACGATGAAGACAACGACTACAGCGTCAAGCCCGACTCGGGACTTGTAGAACTTCACAGAGCTGTGGCTCAAAAAATCACTGCCACACTCACGGCGTCTCTGACGGCGACAAGGCGAGAGTCTCACACACGGGAGCTGTGGCTCACAAAAAAAAAAAACAAAAAAAAAAACCAGAGAACGCAGCGACGGCCTAGCCACAGGTCGCTGGTTCAAGGCTCGGGAGCGGCGCTCTGGCTTGGCAGCAGCGGCGTCTCCAGGCCCAACTGGCCCAGCTGGTAGTCGGTCCTGGGCGCAGTGGCAGGTAGGGTACATTGTCGGCACTCAGGCCAGCCTCTGAACACCGACACAAGGCGGAGACAAG
>JADBJO010004989.1:137500-140000 GCA_016801955.1 Conus betulinus
TGGGAGGTGGGTGGGGTGGCGTGGGGGGGGGGGGGGGGAATGGTGGGGGGGGGGGGGGGGCCACATGGTGGGGGAAAATGGCATTCCGGGGCGCCACTATATCCGACCACTGGCAGTCCCGATTAATGTATTGATACCAGTGATCTCGACACGACCAAACCAAGGGCATAGATAGGAAGAGGTCATCGAAACTGCAGTCACCTTCTTTTTTTATTCTGTGTACGCAGGCTCATACTCCTGCGGACACTCCCTGTATAGACAGGCAAGGATTAATCCTATCTATCCAGCAAAGGGAATGGAGGTTTGTGGTTATGACCGTTTTTTCTTTATCCCGCCATTAAGGTAGCCATACTCCAACTTCGGAGAAACTGCGGTCACCATTGCGGTAGGAAGTGAAGGGCCAAGAATTCGGGAGATGTTCATGTTTCAACGAGGATGAGGATGATGAAAATGATACTATGGACTTCTGTTCAGGTCTGACACACCTATGACAGAGCTGTGCTCTACGCTCACATTCACATTACATCCAGGCGTCAACCAGGTCCGGGATAATTATACAGACACCTGCAGTGTTGGTCAGGAAATTAGAGCAACACTCTCAGCGTCGCATCCATGTCCGAGAGATACAGACACCTGCAGCGTTGGTCAGGCAATTGAATCAACACTCTCAGAGTCGCATCCATTAGTGGATGAAACTCGCCTGTGTGGTCCCAGGCCTCCCAATTTAGCCCATTGTAAACTCCAATCCAGGAACGAGCCACACGGGGCAGAGGACTCCCGCAAATAAATGACTCTGATGGGCGTCTGCGTCGCTAATTACGTCGCCATGGCGGTTGGTAATGCGATTGTTGTTGATTTGAGTGGCTCTAAGCCAGACACGGCTGAATTGTTCATAACAATCCCAGTTCGGATGCCCTGTTGGACGGGTATGTGAATTAAAGTCGTTCTCCAGGTTCAGTCAGTGGGTAGCCAACAAATGTTTCCATGTGTTTCACTGAGTTTACGTTCCGGTGTTGGTAATAATCCTTATTCTTGTGGTTTCCGACACGGAAAGTGGACAATCTGTCGTTACCTACAGTACTGTAATACATGGAAGTGATCAGGGGGGAAAAGGTGGCGATGGATAGAGACAGACAGACAGAGAGACAGACAGAAAGATAGAGACAGTAAAAACAGAGAGAAAAGAGGGAGATCACGAGAGACAGCGACAAAGAGACAGAGACAGAGACAAAGAATCAATTAATCTATCTATCTATCTATCTATCTATCTATCTATCTATCTATCTATCTATCTATCTATCTGTCTATCTATCTATCTATCTATCTATCTGCTGTCTGTTCGTTTGTCTGTCTGTCTGTCGACCTGTTTGTCTATTTATCTATCTATCTGTTAATCTATCTCTAGTTTCTTTCTTTGGCATCCGTACCGAATGATGGAATACCAATGCCAATACCCTCCAAATGATAATGAGTTTTTGACCAGAATACAAGAAGAACGCTCTCTCTCTCCTGTCTCACCCAGCCTAAAGCCCTCTGTACCCCTCCCTCCCTCCATCTCCTTCCCCCTCCCTCCCCGTTGTTCCCTTGCTCCTCTTGTATTGAGCTCGTTCCGAGCAAGATACTCCCACCAGCCATCTTCCATGTCAGATATCAGAGAGCACAGAGTCGTTTTCACAGCCTAATTAATGCCACCTGTAGAGGGGCTGCTGCAGTGAAGCTTAATGAATTAATCAATGCACTTTGTAAATTAGCAGGCATCTATGATCAATAATTGAAGGGTTGATGAATTCTAGAGATCATCGCAAACTTTTTGGGTTATTTAGTAAATTGAGTGCGTAATTATGGATAAAATTTAATGTGACGCTACTGATAACATTGGTGGAAACGCACCCAGCTTTTAATGCAGGCTGTGTGAGCACCTGTTTTTTTAAATTGCTCTAAACGTGCTTTTGAACTAGGAATACATACAAACAAACTACCCAAACTCCAGAGATATTCTACATACTATCTTACGTGTGCACCACATCAAAACCTTGGTGCTTTGCCCAGGCCGACGATCTCTAAAAAAAAGGAAAAAAAAAGAAAAAAAAAAAAAAAAAGAAAAGAAAAGAATGGTGTTGAATACGATGAAACCTTTCCTAACGACTTTACGACACCCATCTGCATCTCACCTTCCGCTACCCTTCGACACAATCAGTCTGTTTCAAGTCTGACTTTTATTTGAAACCACCCGTCAAATTAGATGTTAGAGACACCTCGACACGTTCGTCGTCTGAGAATACAACAGTAAGGCGATATTTCTGATGAAGTGGACTCCATCTGAAACAGACTTTCGCATCATGTATCCCTCGGTTCCAAAGATTCTTCTGGACGTTTGCCACGTTCGCGCTAAGTCCAGACAGATATCTGACCATCGTCAATCAATGAGGTGACATGGCTGACATGAAATGAAAGTGTGAAGATTTTGCCGAGTCGGAGAGAGAGAGAGAGAGAGAGAGAG
>JADBJO010004989.1:150000-157500 GCA_016801955.1 Conus betulinus
GCGCGTACGCAGGCACGCACACACACACACACACACACACACACACACACACACACACACACACACACACACACACACACACACACACACACATACACACACCACCACCACCACCACGACCACCACCACCACTACCACCACCCACTGTGCGAGCTGCACATGTGCACACAAAACACTCACCCTTTGACTATTGGAGTAGGAATGTATTAAATACGGTACATACATGTATTCTGACTTGATACTATACGGTATTTAAAAATGTAGACACCTGCTAATCGCGAAACTATATATCTGCTTTAAAAACAGAGAGGGAAAGTAGATTTGCTCTAGAACATAGAGGGAAACTGTTCATAGCTTCAACACAGACTCAGAAACTAGATATGTTTTAAAACAGAGAGGGAAATTAGATATGCTTAAAAACAGGAAGGGAAACAGCATATGCTCTAAAACAGAGAGGGAAACTAGATATACTTCAAATAGACAGGGGAACTATAAATGTTTTAAAACAGAAAGGCAAACTACATATGCTTTAAAAGAGAGAGGGAAACTATACATGTATTGAAACAGAGAGAGAAACTAGATATGATATGAAACAGAAAAGGAAACCATATATGCGTTAAAACAGTATATATGCTTTAAAAAAAAGGTAAGGTATACATGATTTAAAACAGGTAGGAAAATTATATATGCTTTTAAACAGAAAAGGACTATAGGTTTTCATTAAATCGAGTGTAATATCAGGGCGGAAAAAAGCGGTCCTATGGAGACACACTGGTGGTGTAGGGGTGGAGGGTGGGAGTGAAGGAAGGGGGACTGGGTGGGTGGACACTCAGGAATATTTCCGCTGCTTATCAGTACCAACATCTGACTGACATGACTTTCTCGAAGACAACATTTCTTGTACATTGATCAACTTCCAGTTCCAGACGTTTAGTGTGGTCCTTTCTCCTAGGATTGATGTGATAACAAAAGATT
Source organism: Conus betulinus (assembly GCA_016801955.1). Lineage (NCBI taxonomy): Eukaryota > Metazoa > Mollusca > Gastropoda > Neogastropoda > Conidae > Conus > Conus betulinus. Next base: position 150,976 of record JADBJO010004989.1, read on the forward strand.
CAGACAGAACACACTACTCTTTTTTTTTTTCGCAGATCTTGTTGCCGTCTTAATTAGTCTTCCTCAAGGTAAATATATATGGCACACACAGACACACAGACACAGACACAGACACACACACACACACACACACACACACACACACACACACACACACACACACACACACACACACACACACAGACGCGCGCGCGCGTGCACGCACGCACGCACGCACGCACGCACGCACGCACGCACACACACACACACACACACACACACACACACACACACACACACACACACACACCACACACACACACACGCATACACACTAATGTGCGCGGGCGCACGCACGCGCACGAACACAAGCGCACCCATCTTACACAGAGAGAGAGAGAGAGGAGAGAGGAGAGGGGAGAGAGAGAGGAGAGGAGAGACAGACAGACAGACAGGACAGACAGACAGACAGAAGACAGACAGACAGACAGACAGACAGACACAGACAGACAGACAGACAAGACAGACAGACAGCCAGAACAGACAGACAAAGGCAGAGAGACAGAGAGATAGACATATCTAAAAAAAAAAGGCCCCCGCATTCGTTTATAGCCTATACTGGAGGCTTACATTTACCCCTAGCGTGGTCGGTACGGGTAGCCGAAATATTGCAGGAGAAATCAATCAATTCCTGCGCGTTCCCCGATCTCTTCTCTCTCTCTCTCTCTCTCTCTCTCTCTCTCTCTCTCTCTCTCTCTCTCTCTCTCTCTCTCTCTCTGAATACTTCTAGTAAGTCAGATAAGAGTGTACTTGCTTTATGACACTGCGGTAAGATCGATGATTGGAGGCTTTTTTTTTCCCATGGCAGAAATCTTGTGGATTGCTGATTCTGTTGGAACTGAGAGAGAGAGAGAGGAGAGGAGAGAGAGAGAGAGGAGGAGAGAGAGAGGAGGAGGGGGAGAGAGGGAGAGAGAGGAGAGAGAGAGAGAGAGGAGAGAGAGGAGAGAGAGAGGGAGAGAGGGATGGGACAGACAGACAGACAGACAGACAGACAGACAGAGAGAGGAGAGAGAGACGAGAGAGAGAGACAGACAGACAGACAGACAGACAGCAGAGAGAGTCCCACTTTCAGATGCTGAGAAAAAGTTAAAAAAAAAATTATGGGCAAGTGCTCTTAAGGTCTCACGGTCCTGTCCACTTTTCTCGGCAATTGTGAGAAATTGGGACGTTTCAGACTCTAATGGAAGACAGAGAGACGGATGTGAAGGGGTAAGGGGGTAGAGGGTGGAGATGGTGGGGGAGAGGTGGACAGCGGGGGTGGGGGGATGGGGGGGTGGGGATGGCAATCAGTGTGATAAATCTGAGCAGTGGTAAAGCAGGGATTTGGGAGGCACTCAGAGTCGGAAACAGTGGATTTAGGTGTCTACCTTTCCTCTTCTTCTCGGTCTCCCTAATTCTGTATTCTGTCTCTGCGTCTACAAGTACCTGTGTGTTGTGTGTGGTGTGTCTGTCTATTCCTACAAGTACCTGCCTGTGTGTGTGTGTGTGTGTGTGTGTGTGTGTGTGTGTGTGTGTGTGTGTGTGTGTGTGTGTGTGTGTGTGTGTGTGTAAGACACACGGCCTACTAGTTACAATTAAACGTAAGAGAACATCAACAAATAAAACTGCTCCTTCGTTTTTGCTTTCCTCGAACGAGACGCATCTTTTTTTTTAAACTCCATCACTAGCTGAACTGTGAGAACAACTGATAACATTAGCCGTGCTTTCTTTGGGGAAAATTGCAACGATTCTTTGACGACGTCGTTTATCCTACGTCTATTGCATACTTTCATGCAATTACAAATCGCAAGTTCGTCACACAAGTCTTTTTTTTTCTTTATTCCTTCCAAAAACGCTGAGAGAGAGAGAGAGATGAGAGAGAGGAGAGAGAGCGAGAGAGAGAGAGAGCCCGTGTCAATGGGGACTTAGGGGGGAGGGGGATGTGGGGGGGGTAGAAACAAAAAAACATAGTCAAAAAAAGCAAATATAACTGGAGAGAGAGAAAGAAACCTTGTAGGCAAACATGCCTTTCTCAACGGGAGAAAGCGCTCTTACATTCTCTCTCAGTAAACAGTATGTATCTCTTATAACAATATACACAAGTATATGGCTTAGGGCAGGTCTTTTACAAAATTCAGATAAGTAATTTTCTTTGTAGTTGCCATAAGTTTAGGAACACACACACACACACACACACACACACACACACACACACACACAACACACACACACACACACACACACACACACACACACACACACACACTAACAAATCCGCGCTCAGCTTGCTGTATCGATTGGTTTCTGTAACAAAAGGCTTTCGACAAAAAAATAAAGCAAGGGGCAAGCACATTCTCGTGTCAGACAGTAGCAAGGTCAATTTTAAAAGCATTTGGTTGTGAGTAATATTTTGGGGGGATGTACATTTCCCGTAGTTCTTTATATTTCGTACAAACAAGAATAAAATGCAATTCCGATTCTTCTGTATTAAGACAAAATGGACAGTTAGCATTTTCTCGTTTGTTTGAATGTCTTGACCGATGGGGTTTTAAACTGTGACACACCGAGTCTTATTCTTGTTAGGTGTTTTCTTAGAACAGGATTTCTGACATTGTTTATATAGTTTGGGAACATCACAGAGTTGTCTAAACGATGAGTAGAAATTTATATCTGTCCCTAGACCTAAGAGTGGAATCCAAATCTTGCAAACGGCAGTCAAGTAATCTCTGCTTGAAGGCAGAAAAAAAACTTTAACATGACCCACACCTTGGTTATCCCAGACATAGCCAAACCCATATCTATATAAATTATAGCATATGCTGGTGCCCAGTTCTCTTTTTTGCCATTATTGTGGAGGATGAATAGCACTTTGTATGCTTTCTTTGGGAGTAAGAAGAAAAAATTAGTCCCGTGGAGAAGATCAGTCCAAGGTACTTGTACTGGTTTACTATTGTTTGCCATTATAAAACCATTTTTCTCTCTTCCAGCAACATGACCCCCATTTCTAAATATGATCATTTTAGATTTTTCTTCATTAACCGTAAGCTGGAGTCTGTTAGATGTTTTACTCAGAATATCTAACTGATGCTGAAAGACCAATCACAGATGAGAGAGAGAGAGGAGAGAGGAGGAGAGAGGAGAGAGAGAGAGAGAGAGAGAGAGGGCCTTGGAGAGAGAGAGAGAGAGAGATGGAGAGAGCTAGAGAGAGAGAGCTCAGAACTCAGAACCTTTTTTTCTGTACATCGGCCTTGGGCCCAGAGAGAGAGAGAGAGAGAGAGAGAGAGAGAGAGAGGAGAGAGAGGAGAGAGAGAGAGAGAGAGAGAGAGAGAGAGAGAGACGACGCCAGGGAGATACGCACATAACTGCATACAGACAGACAGACAGACAGACAGTCATACAGAGGGACAGACAGACGGACGGACAGATGGGAGAGTGAGAATGGGGAAGGGGGGGGGGGGATAAATTCAAGATAGCTGTCAGTTAACACAAAATTGATCTCCGCAGCCCCCGATGAACAGCGCACACAGCACGGTACAATTCACAACACAAATGCTGATGTTTGTGTGCACTTCAAATCCACTGGAAAGAAAATACAAAACCCATAAAGCAGTCACACTCATATTGCGACAAGTGTTCTAAATTCACACCACACACACACACACACACACACACACACACACACACACACCACACACACACACACACACACACACACACACACACATAAAAGAAAAAGAAATTTTAAAAAAATCAACATACCCCACTGCGTGACAAGCTTGAGGAAGTCCATTGTAATAAAATGTATGAGTAAAAAAAAATTGTTGCAAAGTTAGGTGACTACAGGCGGAAATCTAAACACATCTTTTCAAAGTTTAAGTAAAACATCCGCCAAACATGAACAAACGAATCACAAGTCAAAACACGTTTCGCTTTGACACCCCCCCCCCCCTCCCCTAGGTCTTTTTGAGGCAAGATAAATACCACTCACGACAACGAAAACGAAGAACGAACAATCCCCTATCTCATCAAAATCGGCGCATGCGTTGGATGATTTTTGGCGGATGTATCTTACTTAAACTGTTTTTAAAGATTCCAGACCAGAAAAGTTCACAGAGCAGAGGGGGGGTCAGGGAGAGAGAGAGAGAGAGAGAGAGAGAGAGAGAGAGAGAGAGGAGAGAGAGAGAGAGAGACGAATAGCGTTGGGAAGATAGTAGGACCGAGTGAAAGGTAGGTTTTTATGTCTCTGGCAGTGACATTCACACAAAAGTATACATTATTGTGTAAAAGTAAAACAACGAAACTCCTTCGTGAAGCGGTGATATGATAAGAAGTCTATAAGCGACCGTACTGCCATGAAGTCAAATGATCTCTTCCGTACCCAGGAATCACAGTATTCATGGGACATGTGTCTTCCTTAAATCAACAACAACAACAACAACAAAAATCTTATAGAGTAGAAGGAATCCAATGAAATCGGTATACAAGTTAGCCAGTAACAGAATCATATCGAACATATTTAGTGAAAAAATACCCTGCTGCAGTCCACACAGGGCAATGTTCTTGTGGGAATATAATGTCCACATGACAAAGATGGTTCAAAGGGGAATGCAAAGTGTTGTCAGTGAATGGAAAAGTCCACATGGCCAAAGTCTTTTAAGAGAGGAATGTTGGCAAAGTTGAACACAAGGAGAACTGCAGAAGAATGGTCAACACCATGCTCAGTACCTTCAGCGCAAAGCTGGCACAGAGGATCTCTTTAACAACCCCAACACAAACACAAATAGTTTCTTGTGAGAGGAATACTGTGTGAACGATTCCACCCTGATACCCTCTCATCCGAGCAACACACGTTAGTTTACGACAATGGGCAAAGATCTCTTTCCACTCTAAATAATAATTTAAAAAAAAAAAACTTAAAAGAAGTTTTACTGTTCCACCGATTTAGTGAAAAATACCCTGCTGCAATCCACACAGGGCAATGTTCTTGTGGGAATGTAATGTCTACATGGCAAAGATGGTTCAAAGGGGAATGCAAAGTGTGTTAGTGATGAATGAAGTCCACATGGCCAAAATCTTTTTAAGAAGGAATGTTGGCAAAGTTGAACACAAGGAGAACTGCGGAAGAATGGTCAAAACCATGCTCAATACCTTCAGCGCAAAGCTGGCACAGAGGATCTTTTAGCAACCCAACACAAACACAAATAGTTTCTTGTGAGAAGAATACGGTGTGAACGATTCCACCCTTATACCTCTCATCCGAGCAACAACACGTTAGTTTACGATAATGGGCAAAGATCTCTTTCCACTCTAAATAAATAATTAAAAAAAAAACTTAAAAGAAGTTTACTGTTTCCACCGAAGGAAAGAGACAAACAAATCACAGGCGATGCGTTTCGAGCTCTTTGGTCTGCTTCAGGCAAGACAAACAACATCCAAGACCAGAAACAGAAATTTCAAACTAGGAACGAACAATCTCTTGTCATTCATTTTGCGCCCAACTTGAGGGGAAGAAGTGATAGTTCCTTCTTTGTTAGTCTTGTCTGAAGAAGACCGAAGAGGTCGAAACGCGTGGTGCTCTCTTTTTGTGATTTCCTTGTCTCTTTTTCGTTCGGGAACAGTACATCTTCTTTTTAAGTTTGTTTTCAATTCCCACCTGCAAGTCACCTCACTTTGAAATCAAAACCAGTCAGTCTATTCATCATTCCATTGATTAAAACGCCGCTGTAGTTGAAACTAGCACACAGTTTCAGGTGATTCTGACCGATGCAAATGTTTGGTGCTAAGAAAGCCCAGCAGTGGTGCCAGACACTTGTGACAGACAGGCGTTAGACAGCCGAGGAGACAGGATGCGTGTGTTGTTCATCCGTGTCTGTGGAGAACCGATTTTGTGTTGAGTGACATTATCTCTAACTTACCCCGTCCCCTTCCCCCATCCCCCCTCCTCCCCCGTCTGTCTGCCTGCCTGTCTGTCTGTCTGTCTGTCTGTCTGTCTGTATTTATGTACGTAGCTCTCTGACGTATCTCTCTCTCTCTCATTCTCTCTCTCTCTCTCTCTCTCTCTCTCTCTCTCTCTCTCTCTCTCTCTCTCTCTCTCTCTCTCTCTCTCTCTGTATTCCGTCTGTCTGACTGTCTTTTGTGTCTATCTGCCTGTCTCTGTATCTGTTTGTCTCTCTCTCCTCCCTCCCTCTTGTTTCAGTCTTTGTCACATCTGTGCCTGTGCATCTTAGTCAGTTTGTCTATGAGGGTTCTTGTCAGTTTGTCGGTCTGTCTGTCAGTCTCCCTTACTTCTCTCTCTCCCTACACCCACATGACCATTCCCGTCACTCGTCTCTCTCTCTCTCTCTCTCTCTCTCTCTCTCTCTCTCTCTCTCTCCTCCCTCTCCCCTCACCCTCTCTCTCTCTCTCTCTCTCTCTCTCTCTCTCTCGCTCTCTCTCTCTCTTTCTCTTACTTATGCAGAAACCTGCCCTTGCAATTTCTCTTTTACTTATGCATTGAACCTGCCCTTG
>JADBJO010004989.1:165000-167500 GCA_016801955.1 Conus betulinus
TATCTCATGCAGGTGATGTGACAGCTGGTCCAGGCCGTGATCTGTGGTCTTCTGCCGAACAAAAACCTCGATCCTTGGGCTTCTTGTAGCGTAGTGGTTCCTTCGGACAGAGCCGACTGCGTGCGTGACCTCCCTCACGCCCTGCACGGGCAATGGTCCTTACTATTCATCATCATCTCTCCGTCCCTTGCCTTGCCCTTGCACGGGATGAACTCCCAGGCTAGCGTGGTGCGTGTGCGAACCCTCTGACCGCACAGGTGGCTGTAATTATCCAGCCACACTCTGCCCTAATGTCGCGCGCACTTGCCAGTCCTAGGGAATGCTCTTTAACCATGAACAGATGAGCGATAAGAATCAGCGTGGGCCTCAGAGGTACACACGGCTTCCTTTGGTGTGTGGGGACAGTATGAAGAGAATTTTTTTTTTTTTTTTTAGAAGCGACGTGCTGACCAGCATGGTTTAAAGATGTACTGCTAAAGCAGTTTAACAGGGGGAAAGACTAGGTTCCAGGACAGCTGATGGTTAAAGGTGTAATAGTTATGATAATAATAATAACAATAACAATAGTAATAATAATAATAATAATAATAATAATGATGATGATGATGAAGATGATGATGATGATGATGAGAAGAAGAAGATATAATGATAGTAATGCAAATATAGTAATAATGATGATGATAAAATGACAGTCACAATAATAAGTATATGAGTAATAATCATACTCATGGTGATGATTATAATGATAATGATGATGAAAGTAATAACAATAGTAACGATACTAACAAAAAATAGTAACAATGATAATAATGATAAACAATTACAATAATAATAATAATAATAATATAATAAAATGATTAATAATGATTATAACGACGACGATAATGTCGATGATGATGATGATGATGATGATGATGATGATGATGATGTGAACATCTCTGCCTGGCTCATGGTACTTTTAACCAAATCAACACTCAAACACATACGTGCATGTACTCGCGCCAAATGCATACGCACATCAAACACATCAACATTCAAATTCACTGTTCGAACACACACACACACACACACACACACACACACACACACACACACACACACACACACACACGTACACACACACACACACACACACACACACACACACACACACACACACACACGTACACACACACACACACACACACACACACACACACACACACACACACACACACACACACACACACGCAAACACGCACGCGCGCGCGCGCGCGCGCAGAACAACACATTGCAGATACTCTCACAGTATGAGGAAGACGCTCTCAAACTATCACATAAAATCGCCAGAACTAGACTGAAGAGAAAAAGCAAAGCATTTTAAATCTAAGTGAGTTTTTAGCTTGGGGTTTAGTGGCATGACAGAAAAAAAAAGTATAAAATATAAGCTCACCCTGAAAGAAGGTTGGTGATAAGAAAAACATTCAGAGCTAAAGACTCGCTTTGAGATGGTTCGGATTAGGTGTGCAAAAGATACGGGTATTACTCGGAGAACGGACAGCATGTGACAGGAAATATGGGTTAACATGTTCAGACAAGTTGCACCAGCTATAAGTTTGAATCAATGCATGTACATTTTGTACTCAGTCTGACGAGAAAAAGTTCTTATGGGACATACGGGAATTTGTGGCGGAGTGCGATTATTCCGGTATTTTCCGGCAAGACAGAAGTCTTTAACGCATGTCAGGCATGCGCAAAAACACTCCCCTTTTCGACGTATGTCAGGCATGCGTAAAAGCACTTCCTTTTTCGAGTAACATGCTAGCAGTGAAAGACGCACTCTCTACACATTTTGTACTCAATCTGACGAGAAATAGGAAGATATCGCAGATTGGAGAGCAAGAGCGTAACGTGTTCTCTTTTTGAGACTATGAATATGAAGCGAGTGGTATAATTCATATCACTCTGCCATCGATTGATATCTGTAGGGAGTACTGTCTTTGATAAGATCCCGAGGAAGCCCAGCGGGTAAAGCCTTGCGACCGTTCAGTCGAGAGAGGACCAGAGATATGAATACTAGAGGGTTTTTTTTTAGCTTCTGTGGTAAGTAAGCGTCTAATGGAGCCAGTCGCCCCCGATCCTAAAGTAAGACCTCGGCGCTCAGTGCGAGAACTTCATCAAATACTGCACCCAAAGTTTTGGGGCTGACTTTGAAAAAGGCATCATATTCTGGCCACTCTGTAGTGAGTCTGGAAGAATGGCTCCGATAGAAACGTTTTGCCAGAACAGCTTCTGTTTTGTCTTCATTAAGTTGAAGTTGGTTGTGTGTGTTGCACAGAGTGGAATTGTCAGTAACAAGATATAAAAGTGTGCGGAGTCAGGCTGATTTATTAAGTCCAGCGTCATGAGCAAACATATGATGAAGATTTGTAATTCGCTAAATGATGATGGAAAAAGTCTATGTATAGAATACGAAAATCACGGAGCCCGACCCTCAACCTTCAGGGATGCCATACGGCAG
>JADBJO010004989.1:172500-180000 GCA_016801955.1 Conus betulinus
CGGGTTTGGATTTTACTGCACACAAATAGTGGTCAAAATCAAAAGTTTGCGGCCAAAAGCAGTGTAAGTGTGTCAGCGTGGGTTCACCAAGACCCTCAGACCACTCGTCTGAGTAGACGTTTAGCATGATTTGGATTGTGCTGTGCGAGTGATCATGAAGGGCTTCTTCAGTACTAAATCAGCCCATGGCAGATAGCCAACGAGAAGGCTGTGACTGTCACTGTGTCAGCATAGGCGACAGACTGCACTGAATGACTGTGCGAGAAACGTGGGTTGTTGGGGCCAAAATGGCAAGGACATGGGGTCACCAACGTAAGCTTGAAACACCGTCATTTAATATCATCATCATCATCATCATCATCATCATCAATCATCATCATCATCATCACCACCATCATCATCATCATTACCATCTTCGTCTTACCATCAGCATAATCATCATCATCATCATCATCATCATCATCATCATCATCATCATCATCATCATCATCATTGTCGTCGTCGACATCATCATCACAGTCCCACCATCACCACCACCATCATCATCATCACCGTCAGCATCACCGTCATCATCAACAACATCATCATCATCATCATCATCATCATCATCATCATCATCATCATCATCTTTTTCTTCTTCTTCTTCTTCTTTCTTCTCTTCTTCTTCTTCTTCATCATCATCATCGCCATCATAATCACCATCATCATACTATACTATCGTCGTCGTCGTCGTTCTTTTAATACACTCCTATTAGGACGACCACTAATACTGTTACTAATACTATTGTTCCTCTTATTATCACTACTACCGTTCTATCATATCACTGTCACTGGTGCTGCTGTTTCTACTTTTACGTTTGCTACTGCTGCTGCTGCTGCTGCGGCTTCTGCTTCTCCTCTTACGACTACTTCTACTTCTGCCACAAGACAAGGATCACTCCTTTGACTGTGACGGCTAGGACTACTACATTTGACATGTGTTTTGTGCACATTCTACACAATTGCGTACAACAATACATTGGGTCATATTTTGTATGATGACATACATATAAACACACAAACAGCACAAGTCCTGCCCATAGAGACTCTAAATACCATCATGTAGGCGTTATACAAACCACTTTCTACATGCTTTTAAGCCAGTCTTGGAATCAAGGAGAAAAAAAAAAACGTGAATGTCTGAAAGACAGAAAAGTAGTTCGTTCCATAGTGCTTGGATACAAGCACGGCTCTGTATCACCAACGTCAACACCATCATCACCACCACCTGAACGCGTGACTACCATAGACGAAACAGATGCAGGCATTCCTTGTTCATCTGCATATGACTTTGATCCGGGCGACATTTTGTACAAGGGTGACATTTTGTGCCGCCACATACCCTAACGACTGGCTCTGTGGTAGGTCTCCTCGGCATATACAGCAATCCTTGTCTGCATCCTTCGGCTGGTGTTAGTTCAATGGGCACCCGTGGTTTTTGGAACTCTTCTAGTTTCAGCAGAGCAGGAAAATACCAAAGTCACAGGCAGGGCTGGGAGGAAGGGGGGTGGGGGGTGGGGGTTGGAGGGGTGAAGAGGAGCGAGGCAGGGGCTCACTTGAGACCAGAAGGATGAAAAAGGGACGAAAAAAAAAAAAAGTCGTGTTTTACGTCAGTGAAATAATTGGTGTATCTTGGGAAATGTGTTTTGAATGCGTTTTCTAAAACCAACCCAACCACAATTACCACCTCCACCACCACCCACCACGGAAATGAACCCTCTTTCGATCTGGTGGGTGTCTTTTAAGTTTGGTAAATCCAGCAGAAGTGGAAAATTAACAAGAGGGGTGGGGAAGTTAGAAAGATATGCTTACCTCCTCTCTTCCACGCGATCTAAGTCTAAATGGAGAATGCGTACAAATGCGAGAGAGAGAGAGAGAGAGAGAGAGAGAGAGAGAGAGAGAGAGAGAGAGAGAGAGAGAGAGAGGAGAGACAGACAGACAGACAGACAGACAGACACAGACAGAGGCAGAGAGACTGAGAGACAGAGGGAGTCAAGCAGAAGTTTTCTGATACTGCTGCCATCTCACCTCTCCCCCTCTTCCTTCTACACTGTAAAAAAAAAATCAGATGGCTCCATTTGTTTTTTTTTCTTGAAATTGTTTGTCTTTTTGAAATTATTTTGCCTACGTTTAAAAAGGTGATGGAAATAAAAGTATTCGTTCAGGGGTATGTTTTTTTCTGTTGTTGTTGTTGTTGTTGTTGTTGTTGTTGTTGTGATGTGAGGCTCTTTAGTTCAGTTATCAAAAGGTCATTGTAACAATGGATTGAATATAATATCACCGGCGAATGTCAAGCAGATTTGTACAAGAAAAAGGATATTCATGCATAGATCATACGTTATACATTTACTGCCACTTACACAAAACAGTTTTCGAATAATCGTAAGTTATATGTGGCCCTTGTGGACTTTGAGAAGACATTTGATTCTATCTAAAAGGATTTTACTGTGTCATTTTATAATGAAAATGGCTGAAAAAAAAACTGCGCAAGTGTATGAAAGCTATGCACAATAATTTTCAGTGTAACGTAAGATGCAGTACTATATTTGTTGAACATATTGCCTGCAAAGTTGGCGTGAAACAAGAGAGCATGAGTAGTCCGTATCATTTTCTTTATGAATAAATGAAATGGCGTTGGAAATGATTAGCAAGTGGAGACACGGAACTCTTGTCTTACCTGATTAATTTTGTGTGATTTATTCTCCCAGTAGCGGATGATGCTGTCCTTATTTTTCAGACTATTATACACTGCTCCACACTTCAGTTAAAAGTCAATATGGATAAAAGTAAAATAACTGTATTCTATAGTCAAAAGTCAATATGGATAAAAGTAAAATAACTGTATTCTGTGGTTAAATTAGGGCAACAGAAAGATGAGCATACATTCGTGGTTAATGATCACAAATGATTAGATATATTATTTTCGATTCTCTTAGTTCTACTGCTGCATGTGAAGATATTGCCAACGACTCTAAGGCTTTGTAATGCAGCATGCATGAATCGTGTTTATTTAACAGATACTCAATCAAGAGAGCTGGTTTGAAGCTTTCTCGACAGGGGCAATCCATTGTGCAGCGTGTATCACCAAGTGTGGTAAATGGACTGACCTGAAGTGCTTTGTGAATCTGTTCTTTAATTCACTCCTGAAAAACTACCTTGAAGTATATTCGAGAACTCCGAATGATTCAGTGAAGATGGTGGAAGAAGCCGTGAACACATGTGTATCAAATCTGCTAGCAATGTGTACTGGTTGTTTCCTACAAATTAGGAAACGGGAAGATTCTAGATTATCATGTAAAGCTTATGTAGTGTATTTCTGGATACTAATGGTATAAGCAACCATGTTTCAAAACTGCGCCTAGCTTGTGTGAATATGTGCCCGGACATGTGTGGTCAAATCAGGATGTTGGAGGAATTCTAAGCCTTTTTTTTGTCAAATCAACGATCCTTATCCGATCCCCTTCATCTCCAGCCCTCTCTCACCCAGCCCTGTCCTCCCCACTTTCACTCTCATTTTCCCTCCTATCCCTCTCCCTCCCTCTCCCTTGCCCACCCTCTCTCTCTCTCTCTCTCTCTCTCTCTCTCTCTCTCTCTCTCTCTCTCTTAGTTCCCATCCCCATTCCTATTCCTTCTCTACCAAGCCTCATAACACTGACTTTCCTGTAAAACACAAACACTCCGAATGAGCAAAACAGCACGCAAAACATCCTCATTTCGCTCTTAAAACGGCGGTTCCCCTTATCTCTCAGCGATGGGTGCTTACACGCGCACGCGCGCGCGCGCACACACGTACACACACACACACACACACACACACACACACACACACACACAGCCCGCTTGCTCATAAAACACACAGGCACTGAGACAGCGACGTATAAAACATGTGCATGTACTGCAACTCCCCTGCACCACCCTACCCCATCCCCCTTTCCAACCCACCCCCTTCCACCCCCCTCTCTCCCCCGACCGACACACACACACACACACACACACACACACACACACACACACAAACGCGCAAATGGGAGCCTACATGCTCATAAAACATACTGGTTCTAAGAGAGAGAGAGGGGGGGTGGCACAGAGAGAGAGAGAGAGAGAGAGAGAGAGAGAGAGAGAGATGGACCAACAGACGGACGGAGAAAGAAGAGAGAGAGAGAGAGAGAGAGAGAGAGAGAGAGAGAGAGAGAGACAGACAGACAGACAGACAGACAGACAGACAGAGACTGAGAGAGAGAGAGAGAGAGAGAGAGAGAGAAAGAGAAAAGAGAGACAGAGTTCAATAAAGTAGGTCTACCGTATGTGAACAAACACAAACTTCATTCCAGCAACACGCCACCTTCCGTTTATTTGTCGTTTACAGCGGATCCCCTTAGATTAAGATCTCTCACGGTTATATCTGGTCTAAAATTAGTCATGAAAGGATCGTTTATGGTCAACGCCTACAGCAATGTTGTTTTTTTTATGAAGCACAAAGAATTCTTCGCGTTGATTCATGTTATCAGTTTCGTCGCGTCTGATTGGTTGAAGCTTACAGGGAAAGTATCCAGTCGCACGTGAGGTTTGTGAACGATTGGATTTCCTTTTTTTTTTTTTTCTCGTCTGCTGTTTGAAATCGAATGAACGTCTGCCGCACAATTGTGTCGACAATGCGAACAGCAAGAACAACAAAAAAAAAAGGGGGTGGGGAGGGGAGAGAGTAATATGCACAAACTTGTTAAGAATATGCCCCTAAAATGTCTGTTACTTCGATACGCAAATCTAATCAGGTAAACGTGTGTGTGTGTGTGTGTGTGTGTGTGTGTGTGTGTGTGTGTGTGTGTGTTTTCCCTTGGCAAAATCAGATCAGTGAATGAACAAGTAATGAAACGATCCGTTGAGCGCTCTTCAGCACGATTCGCAGCTTTTCATTCAGCTGCAAAAGATGTCTGGGAACATTACAATTGTGTCACGGTCATTCCAATTGCAGAAGGGACAGACAATAAACGCGACGTTTAAATGTGTCTTTAATCTCAACACAGGCTTTATTTCTTGGTTCGATGATGACTTGTAGCTAATTAGCTCCATTAATTTCATTCCAAAGTACAAAATTCATGTTTTTTTGTTTTCTATTGTGAGTCCATTAATTCCATTCCAAAGTAAAACCTCTTTTTTTTACATTGTGAGTTGAGGATGGCATGTTAATTGCTTGCCTGGGGCAGCCTGATTATCCACACGCTTTGTGTGAAACGGTAATACGTTCAGCAGCGTTCAGTTTCAATTATTGTCACTCTCACTTGGGAATAATGTACACATAAGTAATGTTTAAATGAAAAGACTTCAATTTCAATCCTTTCAGTTTAATTCCGTTCTCATCAGTGCTTTTCGATTCGAGCTTAATCTGATAATACGAACATTAATTTATATTGTCTTTAAGGTAACTCTAATTGGGGACTGTTCTCAAGGTACTAATTTGCCTTTGTGTTAAGTACAGAACCAAACTTGGTATAATTTTAGCTTCGTCCGTTCCCACGGGACGCTAAGCCGGACATAATCCCCCCACCCGCCCACACACACACACACACCTAATCCACTAAACAGACAACACGCCAGACAAGAACTGACAACAAATCACAAAATTTTATTCCCGACAAAACAATCAATGAGCGGAATCTTCTATGAATACGCCAGAGACCTAGCCTGAAAGCACACAGTTCGTACGGCCAAGGCAGCCACGATAAGCTATTTTACCCCTTATCCAGCTACAGTGTGCAGAGTTCCTTAGGCCTTCAGTATATTCCACTGCTAGGTCCATCCTTTTGATGACCACAACTTTCCACCACCACCACCCAAAAGAAAACAACGACAACAACAACCAGACCATACTAACTTCACATTACTATATTCATTATGCATATATTTCACTGCGCACATGCATCCCTTCAGCCATACCCTTTTTAATCAACATGCATCCTTCATGTATGCCCACCCAAACCCAATGTCTTCAGGTGTTATATCGCCACCAAAAAACAAACAAACAAAAACAAACAAAACCTCAACACAAAGGGAAAACAGGCCACACGACGACGACGTTGACAGTCTCACGACGGCGACGGTAACGGTGACCCAGACGACGATGTGCCTGCCGAAGACGCGGATGACACAGATGACAGTGACACACAGGGCTTCCACAATGTCAGTGGCATTCACAGTCACCGCCAACACAACGGCGACAGCGACGACTGCCACCAACTACAGTGACAACTCACACCCACGGCGGCGACGACACACCTCAATGGCGGCGATCACGGAGTGAGGAGTCGGCGATACAGGAGAATCAGCAGCAGCGGCGACAACAGCAACGACGCCACCAGCAACGGCGATAAACAGCAACGGCGCCAACAGCACAGCAACACCAGCAACGGCGCCAGCAGCAACAGCAACGTTTATGGCCAGGCTGTGAAGACCCGACCGGGGGAAAGGAAAAAGGGATGTAGCATCGGAAAGGGGAAGGACTGGGACAACAGTCGGGGCGCAGCAGGATGTGGAGTGCAGGTGGGGTACCCGCAGGCACCTGCCACGATCGCCGGACAGCCAGGGACAGGAATGCCAGCAATTGGCCGTCCACAGCTCCCGACTAAAACGGCGCTGACCCGCCTGGTGTACCGGGCCACAGGATGGTGGGAATGCGCCCTCACCTGCACTCGAGATGGCCGTTACCCGCCAACCGTAGATATGCATATAATTACATACATCACTAACGTAGCCCCTTAGTTCGCCCCTTCCCGGGATTTCCTTTACGCACCCCAGAACCTATTAGCTCTATAAACGAATTACATCTATCACCATCTCACTTCGTTTATACCACTAAATTACGTTCCTCTTTGCACTTTGGTATAAAAAAGAGCTACTTCATAATACACCTTCCCACACACACATTCTCACTCATAATGTAGCGTCCACAACAGGTACTATGTCTCGATTCTAAAGAAGACCAATGGGACAGCTATATCTCCGCGCCAATCACCCAAGGCACAAGCACACTCCCACAAATCTCCAGTAATGTAGGAACAAATCTTATACCTATGTTATATAAACTGGGGTAACCACACTATACAAAACCGCGCTGCCTGACACTAGTACCTCTTCATACAACTACACAATACTTATTCATTCCAATAACTTCCATGACACGGCACAATCATAACCTCTACAGCACCCAGTGGCAACACACCCTGTCTATGCTTCCAGAAAGCATTTCCATACGAACCCCCTGACACGAATAAGTACCGATTCAATCCTAACACCATGTAGTGACGCAATGTTTCTGTGCACATAGGCGAGCTCAATGGAAGTGCACCTCGCATGAGAAAGTGTTCACTGACCTCAGGTAAACAAGCAGACAAACTCCGGTAGTACGGCACGGGAGCTTGAAGAGTGCGGTCCTGCTAACTTGTAGTTGGCTAGGGAGTTCAACAC
>JADBJO010004989.1:197500-202500 GCA_016801955.1 Conus betulinus
GGGGTCTCAAACAATAAAGCAATGTCATCAGTTAGTAACAAATTAAACAGTTCAATAAAATCTGGGGAAATAACTGCACCATGCCTTGCATTTTCTGTTATTTCTAAGGTCAGTTTATTTATAAAACAAAGAAAAAAAAACAGGACAACAACCATCTCCTTGTTGTACACCCTGAATACATAAGATATAGTCAGTAAACTTCCCCGTAGATCTAACCCTGGTTTGAATATTTTTGTACATACTTTTAATGCACTGGGACAATTTACCGTTTATGCCATTCCATTTGAGTATTGCCCAGAGCAGTTTTCTAGAAACCGAGTCGAAAGCTTTCTCGAAATCAATGAAAGCTACACTTAAGTCGCGATTAAATGAAAATCGCTTTTGAATATTTTAATGTTTATAGGCACATCAAAAGTTATCTGACAGGACTGAGATTCGGAATTACGGACATCAAAGTACATCAGCGCCGATATGCAAAGACTCAAAACATTGATGTGATGAGTATGCAAAAGGCAAATGAAGATGATTTTTTTTTTTTTACTTTGTTGCTCTCCACTTCAGGAGTTACGGCGTGGATATATTCCTTGGAAATTCTGTGAAAACCCATGTAAATTTTGAGCTGCTTTACTTATGGCAACTCAAAATGAAGGAGTTGTAAAGAACATTTGCATGTACTTATACAAAGTCCTTAAGAAGCGCACAGTTTTGCTCTGTTTAATAAAATTAAATGATACAGTCACTGTACATAATTGATATGCTTATATGTCAGCTACTTGTTGTCAGACGATGTAATATTGCCGTATTGTTTAAATTGTTTTAATTATGCTGTACCCCCCCCCCCCCCCCCCTTCCCCCTCAGAGGGGCCATGGCCTATGCCGATTACATTTTTCATTTCGTTCGTTCGTTCGTTCTGTCTGTCTGTCTGCCTGTTTGCTTGTCTGTCTACCTGCCTGCCTGTCTGTCTGTCTGTCTGTGTCTGTCTCTCTCTCTCCCTCTGTCTGTCTCTGTGTCTGTCTGTGTCTGTCTCTCTCTCTCTCTCTGTCTCTGTCTGTCTGTCTGTCTGTCTGTCTGTCTGTCTGTCTCTCTCTCTCTCTCTCTCTCTCTCTCTCTCTCTCTCTCCATCGTATCCCCGGCATGTGTTTCACGGTAAATCGCACACATAAAACAGAGCACAAAAAATGCCTCTCTGCCAACACTGTGGTTCATTACCATCCTGTCACCCTGAATCATCAAGGCGAATCAACTATGTGTAAAAGCATCAGGAAATAAACAACACATTTACAAAGCGCGCGGACACACACACACACACACACACACATAAACTCACGCGCGCGCGCGCACGCACGCACGCACACATACACACACACGCTCGCGCGCGCGCACGCACGCACGCACACATACATACGCACGCACGCACGCACGCACGCACACACATACACACACACACACACACACACACACACACACACACACACACACACACACACACGTCGTCATTCTGTGTTACGGCCAGAGCACGCCATGTTTAAGCATGAAAGGTGACGCACGCAGCAGCGCGACCCTCTTTCACCATACCTGTTTCATGTTGTGCGCTTGTGGCTGGATAAAGGGTTCGAGAAATTACGGCTATGGAAGTTGAATACTGGCACTAAATAGAAAAGGCAAAGTAAGAACCATCTTTGAGGATGTTCTGAAGATTTGCAATAGAAGAAGAAAGAAAAAAGAAAAAAAAAAAAAACGAAACATCCTCAAGGATAGTTGTTAATTGTGGGAAAAACAAGAAAATCAGCAGTCGAGAATTTTTTTTTTTTCTTTTTGCAAAATAGCACAGTTCTCGGAGGACACTTGCACATTTATGATTAATATCACTGAAAAACAACCAGCACAATTTGTAGTTAACACTGACACGTGATGGTATTATTCTTAATTAATAACGACACTGAACACAAAGTAGCGAAATTCACAGAGGGCACGCACTTCAGGACAGAAGTTGAGCTGATGGTTTTGAGTTCGAACACCACGTAGAGGAGGACGTATACCGTTTGAAAACCTGTTTGTGCACCAACAGAAAATGGGTACGTGATTCAGATCAGGGAAGACTAGGGCGGAAGAGGAAAGCTTTGGGAATTCCATTATAGCACGGTGTACACACGGTGCGACACCCTGAAAATGTTGGTGGTTTACTGCCTCTGCTGTTACAAGTGTATGAAACTTTAACATTTCAACCTTTAATTGTACACCTACATGTAACATTTGTTGAACGAAAAGACAAGTCACCCGAAATATGTTTCTTTATAGAGCACATCATGATGTAAACGTGTGAAGATTCAGGTATATAATAATTGGTAAGATTACGGTTTTGTAGAAGCATGAAAGAATGTGTTTCTGGTGACGTAGAGGGCGAAACAGTTGCTCACGTTGTGCCACTGTGATGCTGGACTACGGTAGAAAGAAACTCGCGGAGAGCGTGGCGGCAGAGAGTCCTCAGAAGAGGAGCTTCCTTCAAGCAAGGGTTTCGGCCCCTCAGCTCGCAAAGGAAGGCGTTATTCATGTCGAAGACTATTGTATACTGTTTTCAATCTTTTTTGTTGTTGCTTCACATTTAAGTACTTTTACATATATGCACATGCATTTTGGGTTTTGTACAGCCTATGACGATGTTAATGAGGCCGTCTGTATACATGTCAAAATGGATAGTTTCATGTAAACAAAAGATTTCAAGCGGTTCATGCCACTCCGCTGGCAGCCTTTTTCCTAGAGCAGGCCTGCGGTCGATGATAATGATGCCGTTTCTAATGACAACGACGACGACGTCATAGATGATAATTACGATGACGATGAATGATGATGGTGAATGGTAATCGGGCTGATAGTGGTAGACGTGGAAATAGCAGAAGTATCTTATGATATTTGTTGCAATTTGTTTCCTGTATGGACTCTGACCTGATCGCTATTGTCAAGCCACCGCCTTAATTATCTTTAGTAAGCCTGACCTAGTTAAGTTCAGCTCAGGTAGTAACAGTCTACATTTGCGTGATTGACTCCAGTTGATTCTAACATATTTTGGCTTCATTTGTTTCGAATTACTCAAATTGGATTAGGTGGCTTTATTTAAAATATTTGTTTGAATTACAATTTAGATTAACAGTAATGAATGGTAGGTTGCTGACATGATAACGACGCAAAAGACGATGATAGTAAAGAAGGCGACAACGATGATCTTGAAAAGGATGATGATGATGATGATGATGATGATGATGATGATGATGATGATCATTATGATAATGATGATAATGATGATAATGTGAGAATTGATATAACAATGGCAATGAAGACGACGACAGTATGACGTTGACAAAGAAAGCAATACAAAAAAACGATGACGGCGATGCTATAACGACAACGAAGACCCTGATCATCACGATTATAATGATGGTTACGAAGAACAATATCCCTGATGATGATAATGATGAAGCTGATGGTGGTGATAGCGATGATAATGATGACGATGGCGACGATGACAACAACGACGATGTATACACGACGACAACGTCCTGCAAATATCGACAATTTACTACTACTCCTACTGCCACTGCTACTGCTACTGCTACTGCTACTACTTACTACTACTACTACTACTACTACTACTACTACTAGAATGATAATGATAATGATGATGATGCTAACCATGATGATGGTGATGATGGTGATGATGATGATAATGATGATGATGATGATGATGACGATGTTGATGATGGTGATGATTATGATGATGATGATGATGATGATGATGAAGATGATGATGATGATGATGATGATGACGGCAACGATGATGATGACGATGACGATGATGATGATGTTGATGGTGATGGTGATGATGAAGATGATGATGCTTTCAACGATGATGACGATGACAACAACAATATCGATGCCGCGGACAGGTGAGCCTGATGAAGGCGGTGGTGTTCGGGGTGATGTTCGTCATCTCCCTGGTGGGCAACACGGCGACACTGACGCAGATGTACCGCCTCCGCCGGCGCAAGTCCACCATCAACACGCTGATCGTCAACCTGGCCATCGCCGACCTGCTCGTCACCTTCTTCTGCATCGCCGGAGAGGCCGTGTGGGCCGCCACCGTACAGTGGGTGGCTGGCAATGTGGCCTGCAAGTTCGTCAAGTACATGCAGGTGAGTAGGGGGGCGGGATGGATGGGGTGGGGTGAGGTTGGCATGTATCTGTGTGTGTGTGTGTGTGTGTGTGTGTGTGTGTGTGTGTGTGTGTGTGTTGGGGGGTAGGGTGGGGTTGGAAGTGTGTGTGTGTGTGTGTGTGTGTGTGTGTGTGTGTGTGTGTGTGTGTGTGTGTGTGTGTGTGTGAACCCCTGCATTCGTGGCAGCCGCATCAAACCGACCATCAAAAAAAATTCCTTTAACAGCGCTTCAAATCCTTTCACCTTGTGCAAGTATCACGCACGATTCGGAACTGAAGCGAGACGCTGTGAAAACAAAGTAGGTGGACGACCCTGCGCAATGGCCCCACAACACCTGGGTGGAAACGGGATCAAAAACAGACCGCCAACATGAACTCCACTGAATCTCATGATGTTCATAAAACTTCCTCAGTCAACATTAGCACAATCAGGGTAGCTGGTGTTTTGTCAGGACGCAGTTTTCTAGTTGACACAGGGGGCCGAAGAATCTGTTTTTTCCCTGCAAGCGTCACAGAACGCAGAAAGACTCGTGGACCCAGTCTAGTTGCTGCCAACGGCTCTGCCGTTCCTACGTACGGAAGAAGAAACATCCCATTGCACCTAGGACAGGGGTGCATCGTTTGTTCAAAAAGTTTTGGATTGCCGATGTGACTCGACCAATCCTAAGCGCAGACTTTTTTTTTTTTTTTTTTTTTTTTGCTGCCCAAAGACTGGCTGTTGATCTCACCAACAGACGTCTGGTGCCCCTGGATAGAGGTTTGGTTATCCCCGCATAGCCAGCACGCTCACAAG
>JADBJO010004989.1:215000-222500 GCA_016801955.1 Conus betulinus
CCCCCCCACCTACCCCCAGACTACTCTCCTAAATACACCTCTCAGAGATCTAACAAAGAGCTCTCAAATTATCTCACACCTACTAGCGATATAGTAAAAGAATTCTCGCATCTAGGTACTAGGGGTCTCTTTACTACTCTCTCTCACTGTCGTTCTTAGGTCATCTAGGAGACTCTAATCTCATATTAGTGTCATGTCTACTGTCTATATACCTCTCTCTGTATCTATATTAACTATATCTATCGTGTTTGTGTGGTTGTGTGTGGAATCTCCTGGGAGGCTAGACCGTGTGACGACGTGCGTTTTGACGTGCGTGCTACGTGAGTGGTGTGGCGCTGGTGTAGTCCGTTTGTGGTGTGTGTGTGTGCTGTGTGGTTGTAGTGTGTGTGGTGTGCTGTGTGTGTGAGTCTGTCATGCCTAGTCTGTCTGTCTCCTAAAACGCACACAGACTACAGAAGAAAACACACACACAGACACTAGAAACACACACAGGACATACAGAAACACATCACACACAAACACACACAAACACACACCAAACACACACCCACACACACACACAAACACACACACATACAGGACGGACCCCACGTGCCAAGCCCGCCTCACACAAACAACAACAACAACAACAACAACCAACAACAACAACAACAACTAACAACGAACAAATATCACACGACAGACACCAGACACACAGACACAGACACACACATAAGTCACACGCGCGCGCTCATGCTCTTACAGAGAGAGAGACGAGAGAGAGGAGGAGAGTGGATAGAGAAGACAGATGATAGAGCGGGGAGAGAGTGATGCGAGGGAGGATTTACTGATTGGAACATCGGAGAGAGGGAAGCAATGGAGAGAGTGATGTGGAGAGGAGACGACCGAGGAGAGAGAGAGGACAGACAGGAACAGGAAGACAGACGGAGACAGGGACAGACAGAGTGAGAGGGGAGAGTGAGAGAGGGAGAGAGCGAGTAAGACAGACAGACAGACCGGAAATTGGCAGGTACGGATCAGACGCCATAAACACAACACGGTTTTAATAATGTTTCAAGCGCAGGGTGCTGTTATTGAATCTGGAACGATCAGCTTCGCCGCACGTGGCTTGTAAGGCCTGTCGAGGAAACCGAGAGCGAGGAGTGTGCGTGTGTGTGGTGTGTGCGCGATGGGGGTGCTTGATGTGTGTGTGTGTGGTGGATGCGTGTGTGTTGTGATGTGTGGCAGGTGTGTGGTTCGTGTGGTGTGTGTCGTGTGTGTGTGTGTAGGTGTAGTGCAGTGCGTGTATGGTGTGTGTGTGTGTAGTGTGGTATGTGTGTGGTGTGGGATCGTTGGCTGTGTGCTGGTGGTGTGTGGTGTGCGTGTGTGTGGTATGGTGTTGGTACACACACACAACACACACCACAAACACACAACACACACACACGCAGAGACGAGAGAGAGAGAGAGAGAGAAGAAGCGTGCGAATGAGGAGACAGAGAGAGAAATGAGGGGGGGTCAAAAACAGCAACAACCAACGCAGCACCAGGTATATGCGCGCTTCGCGCGAGCGAGCGTGTGTGTGGGTATGTGTGTGTGTGTGTGTGTGTGTGTGTGTGTGTTGTGTGTTAGGGAAGGAAAGGGTGATTCTGAAGGTGCGGGAAAGAGGACTGGGCTGAAGAGGAGCGAAAATGGGTGTAGGGTATAGAGTGGATGGCTTACACCGGAAAAGAGAGAGAGAGGAGAGAGAGAGAGAGAGAGCAAGAGAGAGAGGAGAGAGAGAGGAAGGGTGGTGGGGATAGAGAGCGAGAGATAGAGAGCAGAAGTTTCATCAAAGTCCAATAATGGGCAGGGTAAAAAGGAAAGAATAGTCCCGGGCCAAAGAATGGCAGGATTAGTTTAATGAGGTAATTAGAACTCTGCGGTAGCGGCACGTGTGTAATTAGATAGGAGGAAATGTCAAAGGATTTTTTTTAATGGCCTTTTAATACAAAGGAAAAAAATATACGGGCAAATTAATGGTTCTTCTGTGCATAGTGATGATACGATGATCAGGCTTGTGTGTTGGTTATAGGATCTCTCTCTCTCTCTCTCTCTCTCTCTCTCTCTCTCTCTCTCCTCTCTCACCTCTCTCGCTCTCTCTCTCTTTTCACACCCCACACACACACAACACACACACACACACACACACACACGCCCACACACACACACACACCACACCCACACAAACGAATAAATAAACTTATAGGGAAAAAAAATGCATTGATAGGGGGGGGGGGGGGGGGGGGGGCAAAACCCACCATCAATATGTATGGTCTGTAATCATTCAGACCGAACGACAGGTTGATTTTACATCCATGACATTTGTAGGCCTAATCATTAGCATTAGGAACTTGACGGATAAAAAAGACAAACAGTACATTTGACTGACAACGGATTTCCAGCTTCAGAATGTAGAAATGACAAAACAGTCGAAGATTGTTGACCGGGTTGTACAAAATGTTATTGACGCTGTACATTGTTGAAAACAACTGTTGTTCTGTTGGCAGTCATACAGCAGTAGACATTAAAAAAAATCAATAGACGTTCTACATATACGTGGGCGATGAGATGGTGAGATTGTGGTAGTGGAATTGTGGGATGGCACATGGGATATCCCCTCCCCCTTCTCTCTCTCTCTCTCTCTCTCTCCTCTCTCTCTCTCTCTCTCTCTCTCTCTCTCTCTCTCTCTCTCTCTCTCTCTCTCTCTCTCCACGGCGAGTTGCAGCAAAATCTGCTCTTAGACAAATCAACTGTGAAAATGGCAGTCAACAAAAGATATGGCGTTCAGTCATAATACACAGTTACATTTGCTAGCACCCTGAAGATAGTTTCCTCCAAAGGAGCCGCCTATTCATTACGGTGGAATCTTTATCTATGGAGCTACCGTCACTTGTGAGCGATAGTTCGACAAGACTATCGATGTGATTTAGTGTACGTTTCTAGGGAGAAATCGCAGAGAGAGAGAGAGAGAGAGAGAGAGAGAGAGAGAGGAGAGAGAGAGAGAGAGAGAGAGAGAGAGGATGGAGGGAGGAGAGAGAGAGAGAGAGAAAGAGGGGGGGGGGGGGGGGAGAGGGGAGAGAGAGAGAGAATCGGAACTCGGAAATACTTATTCGTAATAGGCCTTGGCCATGGAGGAGTGTGTGAACAATATGTATGCAAGAGAGAGACGGAGAGAGAGAAAGACAGAGAGACAGAGAGAGAGAGGGGAACTCGGAAATATTCATTCATAATAGGCCATGGCGAAGGGGGAGTGTGTGAACAATATATATGCAAGAGAGAGAGAGAGAGAGAGAGGAGAGAGAGAGAGAGAGAGACAGACAGACAGACAGACAGACAGACAGACAGACAGAGGCAGAGAGAGAGAAAGAAGAGAGAGAGAGAGAGAGAGAGAGAGACAGAGAGACAGACAGACAGACAGACAGAGACAGACAGACAGACAGACAGACAGACAGACAGACAGACAGTTCAAGCACGGCCAGTGACTGTGGGCATATCAGCAGACAGAGCAGCCAGCGAGTTGTTTACACACTACTGGATCACGAATAGACTTCTCTAGAGAGCTCGTGCACACACTTTTATAACAACCGTCCATAAAGCCACGTGATGCCAAGTAATAAGTCAGTGTCTTTCATACTGTGTCAGTCATTAGACCATCAGCTATAGCTCACTTCTCCGTATACAAGACAAAAGGAAAGTATGCTGTCTCAGTAGAAGCTGTCACCTTATCTGTCTGGCTGCCTATCGTTTTATACATCTGTCTGTCTGTCTGTCTGTCTGTATGTATGTCCATCTATCTATTCGTCTATCGATCTGTCGATCTGTCTATCTGTCGATATCTATCTATCTATCTATCTATCTATCTATCTATCTATCTATCTATCTATCTATCTATCTGTCTGTCTGTCTGTCTGTCTATCCATCCATTCAACCATCCGTCCATCTGTCTATCTATCTGTCTGTCTGTCTGTCTATCTATCTATCTATCGATCGATCGATTGATCGATCGATCGATCTATCTATCTATCTATCTATCTATCTATCTATCTATCTATCTATCTATCTATCTTGTCTCTTTCTCTGTTTGTCTGTCTGTGTCTGGCTGGATATGAATGAGAGCATCGAAACCAACATTTCAGTAATGTAAAAACATAATTAAAAACAGTGGGAGGGGGGGGGGGGGAAAAAACGAGGGAACGACTGATTTACGGGAAAACCGGGGAGTGGAGGTAGGGAGCAGGGGGGGTGGGGGGCAGGAGAGGTGAAGGGAGGGGGGTGGAGAAGTCAGGCCGGTGCCGACTCCCGAGCTTCACATTAGCGTCATTACAGAGGCATGCCACCTGTGCTGACTCTTGTGTTTGCCGTCCTCAATAGTGAAAAAAAAAAAAAAAAAAATCGTTTGGCTACCACTCAGGGAGTCCGAGTCTAAACTGTAGATCAGGTTTTGCTCTGCTTGGTTCTTCAAAATACGTGACCTTTCCCCCTTGACTGACGTCACGTTTCAGGCCTTCGCACTCACTCACCCGTGACCCTATCTTTGTGCCAGGTGGTCTGTCCCCAAAATAGTCCCCCATTCCTTTGGTTAGAATCTGTCTGCTCGTAACCACCTGGCTTGGACCTGTATGGACATAGGAAAGAAATCGAGGAGAATCAACTTTCCGGCGATACAAATTCTGAAAAGAATGTAGTTGCGCCCAGTCTATAAATACTCGACTCCTTACGCGAGGGCCTCGTCATATTAACTTTTGGTGTGCTGCCTGCCAGTGGTGAGGGCATCAACGATCATCTTGAAACTCTTGAACAGGAAAGGTGGAGGTTCTGACTAAATGTTTTTTTGTTTGTTTGTTTGTTTGTTTGTTTGTTTTAACGTTGATTCACAGTTTATGGGCTTTTTCGGAGGACGGGAAACAAAGTCATGAACGCCTGCTAAAACGTCACATGTTCGATCGGTCAAGTCATAATGTCATCGACCCATTTTGACTACATGTTGATAGGTAAAGTTTGGCTCTTGACCAATAAGGGCCCCCACTATCGGCCAGTTCTCTCGGTCGTATTGCTCCGGGCTGGAGAATGCTGCGTTAGGGTGCACAGGGTATGCCGTAGCAGTAATCGTATATGGTTTACTGTTCGCGTCGAAAAGACGCGAGATCGCCACACATAGACATATCGTGCGTACATTCATCCACGCATGGAACTACAAAGCAAACATTCTAGCCTTCTATCGTGATTTTTATGAGTAGTGTTCTTTCGCACATCAAATGTGTTGGCTGTTTTTTCGAAGATCGACGATTACTGCTGAGGGTTGAACAAAGAGGCGGTACAGATCTTTTTCAAGAAAAAAAAACTCAAACATTCCGTGGCAGGGTAATGTTGAATATTCATGCACAGAATCATCTTTAATACACTTAATTTTGCTAGTTTATCTTAAAAAACAAACAAACAAACAAAAAAAAAACTCATCGCGGTGAAGTTAAATGTGTAAAATGAACCCACCAGAAGTCACTGCCAATCCTTGTGCAATAGTTTAAAGCGTTATGTTTTCAAATACAGCGACAATAGTCTGTAGCAGGGTGGGTAATACTGATATGAAAGGAACTCCAGCAAAATATAACCAAAAAAAAAGGCTTTATGGACAGGTCAGTTCAAAATTCAAAAAGCCTGTGATCTTTCCTGTGACACTGCAGAGTATAATGGAAACTGCATATTAAATGCAATTAAATGAAGGAAAACGAAAAATAAATGAATAAATAAATAAAAAATAAATAAATAAATAAATAACACACACAAAAGAACAACAAAACTGATAGCTCACAGACACGTGCGCGCGCACGCACACACCCATGCACGCACGCATGCACGAACACACACACACACACACACACACACACACACACACACACACACACACACACACACACATTCACGTGCGCGCGCACGCATACACAACAGCAATTACTAACGAACACACGCAAACATGTGTGTGTGTGTGTGTGTGTGTGTGTGTGTGTGTGTGTGTGTGTATCCACTGAAGAAAAGAAGTGCGTCACAATTCGTGTGTGTGTGTGTGTGTGTGTGTGTGTGTGTGTGTGTGTGTGTGTGTGTGTGTGTGTGTGACGTAATTAGTCTTTGTGCGTCACAGTCCGAGTATGTAATATGTTTCATCTTTGAGTGTGTGGTGTCTCTGCGTCTCTCTCTCTCTCTCTCTCTCTCTCTCTCTCTCTCTCTCTCTCTACCACACCGTTGAATGTTTAATTTCTTATATTCATGTGATTTTGTTCTCTCCTTTTAGTTGCATTACGTGTATGATTCTTGAATTCTTGCATTGCATGTATAAACCATCCCCTTCAAGAGGAGCTATGGCCTTTTTGAATAAATGATCCGCATCCGCATCTCTCTCTCTCTCTCTCTCTCTCTCTCTCCTCTCTCTCTCTCTCTCTCTCTCCCAAATCTTCATCTCTCTCTCTCTCTCTCTCTCTCTCTCTCTCTCCTCTCTCTCTCTCAAAATTTTCATGTGTGTGTGGTCCAGGTATCTGTGTGTATGTGTGCGTGTGTGTGTGTGTGTGTGTGTGTGTTCATGTGTTCTAATGTACTGTGGGGAGCTTTCCAAGCGTGGTGAGTGAGATGTTGTCTAAACACTAGACGCTGAGGGTAATCGTTAACGTCTTACCGAGGATGCCACCAGAAACAATGTTTAGTCCCGGATGAGCAGTCAGGTGGACCAAATGAGGTGATGGGGTAGAGAGGAGGAGAGAGGGTGGGTGTTGTGAGTGGGGAGGGTTGTTTAGAGTGGGAAGATCCTGATCTCCCCCCCCCCTCATCCACCCCCCCCCCCCCCAAGAAAGGAAGTGGTGTGTGTGTGTGTGTGTGTGTGTGTGTGTGGTGTGTGTGGTGTGGTGTGTGGTGTGTGTGTGTGTGTGTGTGTGTGTGTGTGTGTGTGTGTGGGTGTGGGTGTGGGTGGGTGTGTGGGTGTGTTGGTGCTGTTCCTGTCTTCAGTTCAACGTCTTTCCACATTAGGTTATTAGACGAGAGAGAGAGAGAGAGAGAGAGAGAGAGAGAGAGAGAGAGAGAGAGAGAGAGAGAGAGAGAGAGAGAGTGTGTGTGTTCTCTTCTGGTGTCTCACGCATGTCTTCTTTTAGCGATGTTGCTATCCCCTGGAGGGGAGAGAGAGAGAGAGAGAGAGAGAGAGAGAGAGAGAGAGAGAGAGAGAGAGAGAGAGAGGCAAGGGGAGACACTTAGCGCTCGTAATGAACGGGGGGTACTTTTGTGGTCAGCTCCATTGACTTGATGTGGGGTCTCATCATCGTCGTCGTCGTCGTCATTGTCGTGGTCCTTAGATGTCGGACAGACACGCTCCTCCAGAAGGCCCCAGTCCTCAATCACACGCCAACAGGGAGGAGGAGTCATCCCCATCTTTGTTCAGCGTGGCCGTCCGGATCCCCTGTCTCTCTCCCCTCCGCGACTTCCAGTACCCCATCCTTTGTT
>JADBJO010004989.1:227500-230000 GCA_016801955.1 Conus betulinus
AAGATTGAAAGTATCGCGCACTGAAGATATTGAAAGAATCGGGCAGTGAACCGATTGAAAGAATCGGGCACTAAAACGAGTGAAAGAATCAGGCACTGAAAAGATAAAAAAGAACCGGGCACTAAAAGACCGAAAGAATCGGGCACTAAACAGATTGAAGGAATCGGGCACTAAAACGAGTGAAAGAATTGAACGCTAAACAAATGGAAAGAATCGGGCTCTGAAAAGATTGAAGGAATCGGGCGCTGAAAAGTTTAAAAGAATCGGTCACTGAAAAGATTGAAAGAATCGGGCATACAAAAAAGAATAAAAGAATCGGGCACTAAAAAGATTGAAAAAAAAATCGGGCATTTAAAAGACCGAACAGGCAGATCTCACTGAGGATAATTTTGCTGTATGCGCCAATCGAGTTGTTGGTGTTGCAGTGTCACGGCTTGAACGTGTATGTTCTTTATTGCGGGTATGAATGATGTGACATTGGTTTTAAAATCAACAAAACTGCTTTAGAATATCCATTGCTGTAAGTTGTGTGGGTCTTTTGGAAATGGAATGTTCGCCTTGAATCAATGCGATGTGACATGGCCGTAGATTGGAATTATGGGCATGTAGTCTAGCCAGCATATACTAGTTTCACCAGATGAGCTAAAGGAGCTTTTCTTGTTCGTTATTTCCTGAAAGCAAACAAATCAGCGAGGAAACTAACGATCCCCAGGATCAATTTTTCCAAACCATAACTGACCTTCTGCCTCGCATTTACTGTAAATCAGTTTGATACTCAAAACCAAGCGGGCGTGACCCCGGAACAAGTGCGCGCTGTGATCGTCGTTGCTCATTTCAAGGACAGTTTCCGTTCGGTTTCAATTGAACCTTTCCCCCAATTCTCTCGATAATTTTTAATTAAAAAAAAACACCTTTGTAGTTCCCAAGACCAACGTGAAATGGATTTCAAGCCCATTCATCAATCAGGACAAAAAGGCTAGTGTTATGGCATAAATTGTCGCCTCGGAACAAATTGTCGCCAGCGACAGTTTGAGCCGGACATGAAGGCAGAAATTGTCGACTCCAGCACCTATCGTCGATGTGCTTTTTTCTTTCTTTCTTTCTTTTCTTTCTTTCTTTCTTTCTCTCTTTCTTTCTTTCTTTCCGTCTTCCTGTCTTTCTTCTTCTTTCTTTCTTTTTTCTTTAATTCATTTCATACCTTGTTTGTTTGTTGTTTTTTTCACAGCATCATAGCATAAAGAGTATCATTAGACACACTGAACATGCGTGCCCTTCAAGATGCTTTAATCTCAGGGATGAAAAGCGTTGACACAAATATATTAACATATCAAAGAAACAAAGTCCGGTTTGAGAGATTCACCCCGCTGTTGTATTTCACATAGGCAGCAGCAATCGAGCTTGCACATACGAGAACCTAACAGACCACCTCCTCCATAGTAGTCTCGATAAGACGACTCAGCAGCCTCCTCATCCAGGACTCCCCGTGGGGTGGTGGTGTGCAGGAAGTAAGTAAGTGGTAGACGTCAGAGTAACCCGGCTTCAAACGGCTCTGGCATCTAGATGGATAACCCGTTGAAAGTCATCACCCCCAGCATCTGATCAGGCGAGTCTGGCTTCCAGACGTGTAATCCTTAAGAAAGCCATCACACCAACAATCGCCTATGCACTGACGAAGACTGCTGTACGACGGGGGCCCTCAAGAGATCCATAGAGCTTCCCCCTCGTCGGTGTGTGTCAGCAGGCCAGGTCTCTGCTCTTAGCTTGTGATGTGTTGGACAGTCCTGCAGGAAGTGTTCCACAGTCATTGGGGCTGTCGTTAAGTCCCATAATGTCTTACTGGGAGTGTCTAGCTTTTAGCTGGATACATCTTCGATGGCCATCACCTTTCTGGATTTCAGTTAGACAACCATTAAAATGGCAGTCGCCCTCATTAAAGTTGAAGATAATCTGACTTCTGTTCACTTTTGGGTAACTTTTTTTGTTTGTTTGTTTTAGATAATTAAGGCTGAGAATGATCTGGTTTCTCTAATCCGTTGAGTCTGGCCACAGGTGGGAAGATCTCTTCGAAACCTGTCAGCAGAGCGGCAGTAGGGCCCAGAATAATCAGGCTGGTCTAGAAACTCACAGAATGCCCTCACCTAACGTCAGGATGATGGAGCGTGGGTGGAGGGGAGTAGTGGTGAGAGTATTTGGTTGATTTGGAGCCGCTGGTGGAGTAGGGGCCGGGGGGGGGGGGGGGGGGGGGGGGGAGGGGGGGCACTTATGATCTGCAATAAATGTTTACTGTTTAGCAATACCTAAATTGCTCTTTCACTGCCCTCCACCTCTCTTTAGATTCCCCGTCTCTCACCAGACTACCTTTCATCACTTCTTGACGCCGGCAGAATAGTTTTAGTGATCTCTCTCTCTCTCTCTCTCTCTCTCTCTCTCTCTCTCTCTCTCTCTCTCTCTCTCTCTCTCTCTCTCTCTGTGTGTGTGTGGTGGGTGGGTGGTGGGGTGG
>JADBJO010004989.1:247500-252500 GCA_016801955.1 Conus betulinus
TGTAAGAGTGCTCAATACCACTTGGGATAGGGCTATGAATATTAAAACAAGTTTTTCACCTGAGTCTCGCTACCGTCGGTTTCATGCTATTGCAATCTTCTGGCGAGTGATGATGAGGTTGAATGACGTCATACAGGAATGAGTTTATAATGCAGGCACGAAAAGAAAAGAAAACTAGCAGAAAGGAAAACTACCTGACGTCAAAGACTTTATAAACTCATTCCTGTATGACGTCATTCAACTTCATCATCACTCGCCAGAAGATTGCAATGGCATGAAACCGACGGTAGCAAGACTCGGGTGAAAAACTTTGTTTTGAAATATATATATATATATATATATATATATATATATATATATATATATAAATATAAATATATATATATCGTGTCTCCCTGATGAGTCCGATTCAGCGGACGAAAGGCCTCGGAGCAGGCGATACATATAGATCTGCCTTCGAGAGAGATTGCGATAGTTTCTTCATGCAACTAGTGAAAGGGTTTTCATATTTATGATATACATTTTCCCATTTACTTCATTTTATTCTTTTTTTAATTTAATTTTTTTTCCTCTCAATTTCAAATCTTTGCCAAATCATTACTGTAATGATGGAAAAATTGTTAACCTGCACTTGTTTTCCCCCACTACTTAATTGTTCAGCATTGTATATATATATATATATATATATATATATATATATATATATATATATATATATATATATATATATATCCCATACAATAGAACTCATCATTCTTTCTTTATAGAAAACGAAATGATAACAGAAATGTGAAGGTCTGTGTCTTCGTCTTTGCCTACCGTGGCTTGTACAGCTGGAAATTCCATTCTAGGACACTTACCATGTTCAATCTGTAGTCCTGATCAACCTCTACTTTGTTTTCGCTTTGCACGTTGTTTGATGACAGCAAGATCATGCATTTTAGTCACTCTTAATTGGAAGAAATATGCCTTACCTTACAGAAGAGTGTTCGGTTCTCTTCTCATAAATGACAAAACAAACAAACAAACAAAACTATTGAAAAGTGTGTAGGTAAAGAAAAAACATGTTGGTGTTTTCATCGATAGTGACTTATCTTGGTTCGACTTTGTAACAACGGTTTGCAAAGCTCTTTCTAATATGGCGTGTCAGTTGTCCAAAATGAAACGAAAAGAAACACTACATAGATTTGTGCTCCCGGGAAATGCTCACACATGCCTGTAATGAATCATAAGTAGGCTACGCCTCAGATTCTCGGCTTGGGATTCAGCAAGTAAATTACTCTAAAAGCTGTATGATGTCTTCACAGACACGCTCGTCATTTGATTCCTGTTACATCCTCACAACTCAGTTCATAGCTTTGGATATTCTGCTGTTTAGTTTCACACTTCAATAACCTGAAGGCATTTTCGTATTGAAATTCTGCCAGGTTTAGCTTCACAACCACTTACTTACAACTGCAAGCATTTTCCATGATCATCGCCATATATATAATAATCATGCTGCCTCTGCCTACCGTCGATTTCTTCAAAAATAAAATCTAATTCATCATGATGGATTTTTATGCAGTGCAATCCCAGGCACTTAAAACGTTTAGATCATCTTAAATGTTTTTCAAACATAATGTTGATATAAATCCTCAATGACGGAATCAGCCATTCAATGTCTTAAACATCTTAAAAACAAATGGTATAGCACACCTTTTCCCACTATCTCCGATCTCTCTCTCTCTCTCTCTCTCTCTCTCTCTCTCTCTCTCTCTCTCTCTCTCTCGTCTCTCTCTCTCTCTCTCGCTGCTTAGTATTGTTGGTAATGTTATACTGCTATTTTAAATAAACGATTGTATGAATGGCTGGAAGATAATAGTAAGATATCCGAGAATCAAGCTGGTTTCAGACGTGGGTATTCCACAACAGATCACATTTTTACACTGTATGCTACCATTCAAAAATGCTTGTCTAAAAAGGGAGGAAAACTTTATGTGGCGTTTGTTGACCTATCAAAAGCACTTGACTCTGTCAAGCAAAGTATCATGTTGAAAGCTCTATACAAAGTGGGGATATCTTCTGTATTTCTGAATGCTATCCAGGCAATTTACAAAGAGGTGATGTCATGTGTAAAAGTTGGTAGTGAACTCACAGATCTTTTTCGGTGTCCACAAGGTCTGCGTCAGGGGTTGTGTCTTAAGTCCTACCTTATTTTCTATAATAATAAATGAATTGTCTACTTGTTTAGAAACTCATGGAAAACATGGTATCCACCTTTTACCAGATCTAGCCGAGTTATTTTATACTCCTCTTTGCAGACGACTTAGCCCTATTGTCATGTTCCCCGCATGGTCTCCAAACGCAGCTTGATTGTGTCCTGAAAACGTGTGATGATCTGAGTCTTAAGGTAATAGAGACAAGACAAAGATTATGGTTTTTTAGAAAAGGAGGGGTATCTGAGAAGGTATGAGAAGTGGTTTATGAACGGTGTTCCTTTGGAAGTCGTAAACAGATATGTTTATTTAGGTTTCACTTTCACTACGTCTATGAGTTCCTATGAAAGCGCCAGACGATTAGCTACAAAAGGGAAAAAAAAAAGCGCTGTTTGACGTATTTTAAAATATATAATCAGCTAAATAATATGTCCAGGAAAACTTTTATCAAACTTTTTGATGTCAAAATCCAACAATACTTCTGTATTTTTCTGAAGTTTGGGGCATTATAACGGAAAAACAATCCTGTGGAGAACATACATTTATTCGCTTGCAAAAAATTTCTGAATGTATCTAGTCGTTCTCCAAACAAAATGATCTATGGCGATCTCGGAAGATATCCGTTGCAAATCAACTGTTGTGTACGTGCTGTTAAATACTGGTTTCGTTTATTGAAAATGGAAGAGGCACGCCTGCCAAAACAAGCATATCAGATGCTGATGAATTTAGACAATGCAGGTAAGACAAACTGGGTATCCAAACTGAGATGCATCCTACAAAAGCAAGGATTCAGCTTTGTCTGGCTAGCCCAAGATGTAGGTAATGAGACATGCTTCTTTGTCATTGTTCAAACAAAGACTTAAAGACACATTCTGTCAAGAATGGACGTCAAATAAATGAAAGTAACAGATTCAATCTATATTCACTCTTCAAGTCTTCAATTATTCCTGAAGCATACATAGATTGTGTGCAACAAAAAAATGCTTTAGAGACACCCTTATCAGAGTCCGGTTTGGAATAAGTGAGCTTAGAATTCATAAAAACCGTTATGTTTTGGGGGATATAAACGTTGACAATAGTTGCCCTTTTTGTCCAGAATTAGAAGAAACTGAATTACATATGTGTTTTAATTGTGAAGCATATGCAGCATTAAGGCCAAATATCATGAAAAACGTCCCCACATTTTTTCAAAGAGCCAAATTTGTAAGCATGATGGCTAGTCAAGATGGTCCGACAATAAGAAAACTTGCATGGTTTTTTTCTTTAAAGCATTTAGATTACGAGAGCGCAACCTCTCACTGTTGTAACCATTTGAGATAGTGTAATTCGACACATCCTTCTGTTAATTTTGAAAGTCTGTATTTTCCCCCCGCATTGATTGACGTTTCTGTACTCCATGAAAAGGGCAGAGGCCTAAACTCATTAAACTATTTCATTTCATTTCATTTCTCTCTCTCTCTCTCTCTCTCTCTCTCTCTCTCTCTCTCTCTCTCTCTCCTGTGTGTGTGTGTGTGTGTGGTGTGTGTGTGTCTGTCTGTCTGTCTGCCTGTCTGTCTCTCTCTCTCTCTGTCCCTCTCTCCCTCTCTCTTCCGCATCCTCCTGCTCCTCCTCCTCCTCCTCCTCCCCTCCTCCTCTTCCTCCTCTTACCACTCCTGCAACTGATAAAAGCCCTGACCTTGTTACTGCAAACCAGCTGCCCGCAGAACAGGAAATCAAGAAACGACGTTGGGGGCTGGATTAGGCATACACTGCGGACGCCTGCAAGCAGTTATCATCAGACAAGCGCTAATATGGAACTCCCAAGGAAAGCGAAAAAGAAGTCGGCCAAGAACATCTGGCGCCGGGACCTGGAAGCCGACATCAGGAACATGGGGAAGACACGGAACCAGCTGGAAAAAAGAAAGAGCCCAGGTCAGAGACACTTGGAGGGTTCTTGGTCGGCGGCCTGTACCCGAAGAAGGGTAATAGGCGATCAAAATATCCCACCATTTTCAAGCAAGAGCTAGAGACTGACTTTCCCTCCCTTCCCCTCCCCCCTCCTACCTGTCCTTCTGTCCTTTTTCTCCTACCTGTTCTTCTCCTCCCCCCCCCCCCCCCCCCCCCCCCCCCTTTCCCTTCCTACTTTCGCTTCCCGGTCCTCGTCTTCAGTAGTAGCAGTAGTAGTAGTAGTATAATGAATACTTACATAGCGCCTATTCTCGGCTAGAGACCAAGTTGTAAGCGCTTTACAATCCACACTCGTTTACACGACGGGCTGCCTACCTGGGTAGTGCCGACTGAAGAGCTGCCAGCTGGCGCTTCATTCAGTCGTTCCCCGTGTCATCCAGTCCATATCGTTCAATATTGCTAGCTTCCTTCATTCTTTCCATTTCGTACGCAGGGTGTGTAACGTGTCATCCATACCAACGGCCAAACTGGCCTTCTCTTCCGAAAGTTGGCGATGGGATTTTACGCGTGTGAAAGATAACGCGTGCGTTCACACACGGAACCTCGGTCGGTTTGTAGTCTCATTCGAAAGTCTTCTCCCTTTGTTCCCACCGTTCCCTTTCCTTTAGCCCGCCCCCTCCCCCACACCGCCTCCCCATTGCTGGGTTGAGAGAGAGAGCACGGAGAGACTGCAGCGAGCTTCACGGCCATTGGAGAGAAGCAGAGTGTTTAGTCACCCCACCAGCAGCCAGATGGCTTGCCCCGGCACATTCCTCTCCCCCCTCTCCCCCTTCCCCCTTCATCTTCCTCCCTCTTCATAACCCCATCGCCTTTCTTTTCCTCCCCCACCCCCACCCCCACCCCACCCACCCTCAG
>JADBJO010004989.1:255000-256144 GCA_016801955.1 Conus betulinus
ATATATATATATATATATATATATATATATATATATATGTGTCTCTCTGTGTCCTGCCTGTCTGCCTCTCTCTCTCTCCTCTCTCTCTCTCTCTCTCTCTCTCTCTCTCTCTCTCTCACCGTCTCTCTCTCTCTCTCTCTCTCTCTTATTCCTAGAGAGATTGTGATGACATATATTTCTGACGGAACTTGCATCCTAGACCCTGACCAGCCCATATTGTGCAGCTGTTTCACGTTCCATGATGGACTTCAGACCAATGTTCTTCAACAGTTGTCCCCCTTCTCCTTCAGTTTCGCTTGTGTAGAGTTCTTTAGGCTTTTCCGTCCTCGGCCCAGCCCTGTATGTTTCTTTGCGTACAATCTCTTGCCGACTTAACCTCTCGTCTACAGTCTGCCCCATCGAAGTCTGTTCGAGGACATTGAGCTGTTTCTTATCTGGTGTTATTATCAAGTCAACACACTTTCGTTATATCGTGTCTTGTATTTGAGACAGTGACGAAATTTATGGCCTTTGACAAACTTCAAGTGAAACACACACACACACACACACACACACACACACAAGACCATGCCGGGGGAACAGTCTTCTCTTCGCAGTCTGCCCAGCGTTCGCTCCCCTTATAGATCACAACTAGGACTGTCGGAAGCGGTGTGCATTGTGGGTGAATCGCTCTTTAGCTGGCCTCGTATATCTGTCACACTGACTGCTTTCAGCTCTGTTTCTCTCCACGCGTGATTACTGTAGCGTTGTGCTAGCTGCAGGCCCTAAGCATCTTCTTTGTGTAAACTCCAGAAGAACGTACACGGCTTCTTTTAGATTGCGCTGTGATGCGCGTATCTTTTCTCTGCTTCGCTCCCTTGTCTGTCGAGTAACGTTCACACGAGCAGCTCCCTCTGCCGTTCTTTAATTCAGCTGGTTAATGATCAGAATCTAAGGTATGGCTCTGAGCTTCTCAGTATGTATTTGCCGCCTCGCCATCTCCAGTCGTTTCTTCAAACCTGGATCCTACAGGATCCCTTGGTTCAAAGACCAAATCATAATTACATCATATAGCTACTAATTGTTGTCGTTATTGTTGTTGTTGTTGCTGCTGCTGTTGCTGTTGTTGTTGCTGTTTTTTTTTTATTATTACGGTCGTCGTCGT
>JADBJO010004990.1:0-5000 GCA_016801955.1 Conus betulinus
TGATCAGCGCCTCGGTACCAAGCATCTTTGCTCTGCGAAGCACTTCTGTGTGGAAATCCTGTCCTCCCAGGAGATGCCCATGATCTTACGCAGGCAGCGGAGGTGGAACTGATCCAGAGTCTTCAGTTGTTTCATGTACAGTGTCCAGGTCTCTCACAGCTGTAGAGAGCAGTGAGGTGACAACGACTGCTCTGTAGACCGCCAGCTTGGTACTTAGAGTGATGCCACGCTCTCCCCACACTCTGTTCCAAAGCTGCCGAAGGAAGCTCCTGCTTTGCCAGTCTGTTCAACACTTCTTTATCCAAGCCACACGATGAAAACAAGCAGCTCCCCATGTATGTGAAGCTGTCAACATTCTTCAGGGTCGTGTCCCTCGATCGATCTTTGGTTCTGGTCTAGAGAGGCCGGGTGCTGGCTGGAGCATCACTTCTGGCTTCAGCAGGCTGATCGTCAAGCCAAAAGCCTTTGCTGCTACAGACAGGGCAACTGGCAAGCTCTTGCAGGTCTGGTTCATTGAGTGCTGCGAGTGCAGTCATCGGCAAACAGGAAGTCTCTCACAAGGGCCTCACGAACTTTTGTTCTGTCCTTCAGGCACTTTAAGTCGTCGAAGAAGCGGCCATCACATCTGTAGCAGACAGTGATCCCCGCATTGGTACTGGAGAGAGAGAGAGAGAGAGAGAGAGAGAGAGAGAGAGAGAGAGAGAGAGAGAGAGAGAGAGAGAGAGAATAGCATTGTGGCGAACATGAGGCTAAATAGGGTCGGTGCCAGCACACATCCTTGCTTCACTTCCTTGGACACGGGGAAGGGGTCAGACACAGTGCCGTTTTCCACTACACAAGCCATCATGCCGTCATGGAAGATCGTATAATCTTGACAAACTTCAGTGGGCAGCCAAGTTTGGACCGTATAGCCCACAGACCCTCGCGACTGATGGTATCGAAAGCCTTTGTCAGGTCCACAAAGAGGATGTAGAGGTTCTGATTCTGTTCCCGGCACTTCTCTTGCAGCTGGTGAACAGCGAAGATCATGTCGATTGTCCCCCTGTTGCTCCTGAAGCCACACTGGCTCTCAGAGACGACATCGTCCAGCAAGTGGTGTATGATGCGATTCAGGATGACACGGGCAATAATCTTTCCTGCTATGCTCAATAGTGAGATGCCTCTGTGGTTGTCGCACGATGCTCTCTGTCGCCCTTGTTCTTTTACAGGTGGATGATGCTGGCATCCTTAAAGTCTTGTGTGGTACTGCTCCCTCACCCCAGAACTGCTGCATCAGCTCAGTTAGCTTGTCGACTGTGGCCTCTCCACCAACCTTGAAGATCTCAGGGGGAATGTCATCTAGGCCCCGGTGCCTTTCCGATTTGGAGCTGCTTGATCGCTTTGGGTTTCCTCCTTAGTCGGTGGGTCGTCAAGTGATGTCAAAACTGGACGTTGGAGCATGTCCCGGATTGCTTGCTGATCAATCTGAGATGGTCTATTCAGAAGCTGTCTGAAGTGGTCACACCACTGCTGTACAATGTCACCTTCTCAGTGAGTAGAGTGCCATCAGCTGTCCGTACAGGCGCCATGGCGTTGGAGGAGGGGCCATACACAGTCTTCAGGCCTGCAAAGAACTTCTTGGAGTTGTGCTCATCACCGTACTGTTGTAACTCTGCAGCCTTCTCTTTCCACCATTTGTCCTCCATCTGTCTCGGCTCAGCTGGACCTTGCCTCATAGATGCTTGAGACGATCATGCTTGGCTGTTTATCCCTTGTCGTTGAGCCAGCTTGTGTGGGGCTTCGTGCTTCTGCTGTAGCAGTCTACGATCTCCGTGTGTTGCTGTCAAACCAGTCCTGGTGTTTCCTCTTTGGTTGTCCCAGAGACAGCCTGGCAGAGTCGTAGACTGCGTTTCTGAAGTTTACCCAGGCCTTTGCTGAGTCAACATCATCTGGTAAACTATTCAGCTGGTTTGCAAGGTCGGTCACGAATGTTTTCCTTGTCATTGGGTCAATCGGTTTCAGGACATCCAGCTTCTTCTTGATATCAGCTTTCCGGCGTCTGTGGGTGCTAGCGATGGAGAAGAAGAGCACCTCAGCAGCAGATGGTCAGTCCAGCAGTCCGCTCCCCTCATTGCTCTTGTGATGTGGACATCCTGGATGTCACACTGCCTAGCGATCACACAGTCGATCAAGTGCCAGTGTCTGGAGCGAGGGTGCATCCAGGTGGCCTTGTGGATGTCCGGCAGCTGGAACAGTGTGTTTGTGATGGTCAAACCAAACTCGGCAAAGAGTGTAAGAAGCAGTTGGACATTTGAGTTTCCTCCTGTCCCACTCCATGCAGTCCGATGATATTCGGCCAAGACTGGGAGTCCCTGCCCACACGAGCGTTGAAGTCCCCACGAAGTAAAGCTTGCCATCCTTTGGGATACTGCGTAGCAAGCTTGAGAGGCTCTGGTAGAACAGTTCCTTCTGTTCTTGGGTGTAGGTCATGGTGGGGGCGTACACACTGATGAGTGTCAGGTGCTGCTTTCCTTGGAGAGGCAGTCTCATAGTCATCAGACGATCACCAGTGCCCTTTGGGAGAGACTCTAGGTTCTTGACCAGTGAGGTGCGGATGGCAAGTCCCACTCCTGCTTCTCTTTTATCCTCCAGGGGCCTTCCTGTCCAGAAGATGGTGTATCTAGTTCTTTCTTCTGTGATTTCTCCAGTGTCTGCCAGGCGCGTCTCTGAGTGCCGCAATATCAACTTTGTAACGTCTTAGTTCTTGGCCCACAAGTGCTGTTCGACGCTCTGGTCTGTCGCTCCTCCTGTTGTCCATTAGAGTCCGGATGTTCCAGGCTCCAACACATAAAGTGTGCTTGCGCTTGTTCTTGGTGGTGGATGATCTTTTTGAATGAGTTCGACCGCGTTCTTAGATGTCCAGTCAGCTGCGGTATGCTGACAGGATGGGTTGAGGCAAGCTTTCTTTAGGCCACATTTTCTAGGCCCCCCCATGAGGGGGGAGCAGTGCTATCCCTGAATAGGGCTGCTCCATTGCCAAGGTGGCTGCCGGAACCTACTCTTGCCCTGGTGAGTAGAGTGACGACCATCCTGCTCTCAGACCGCCTGAGTGTGCAGGTCCGTGACTAGCAGCTCCCAGTGCCATCTCCCACCTGCCACCGTCGCCACTCGCCTGTCGCCCCAGGACTTGGGAAAGCAGAAAGGAGAGATGGAGTCAATAAATCCTGGTCAAAGAAGTATATGGAGGCCGTGGGTTGCCCAAGCACCACGACCCCCCTCTCGGTCCAAGCCGCTATTGCCAAGAGGGATGCAGGGCATAACATCTTGACCACAACTGGACTGGACTGCAGGAGCTGCTGGAGTGATGATGGAGTTCACCACCAAGCCGTCTAGGGGGGCTCCACTCCGGATTTTTCGTTAGGGGTATACTCCCGTAGCCTTTGCCTTTTCAAAGGCAGCCTGCAAGGCAACAGGACCCATTTACCCATGGTTGGGAGACTCATGGAGGTTGGGGTCGCCTATCTACCCATGCAGGTCTAAAAGACTTGCCCACTGCCCAGACTAGAGTTTACAATAGGTCACAAAAAATGACATCCTTTAATTACCAATAATACATTTATTGTTTGTCCTAGGCTACCATCGCACACTGAATGAGGCCATTCACGTTCGTTATCCTTCACTATGGAACTTTTTGAGGCAACTGAAAGATCGCCAGCCTGTTGCAGAAAATCTGCTCACTGCAGCAGAGAGAGGAGATGCCCCACCTCCGAGACGAAGAAAGTGGCGTGTTCTTGAGAATCGCATCCAGCACCTCAAGACCCAGTATCAAGAAGGAGTGCGAGATTTGAATTCATTTTGGAAGGCTGTCGCTCGGGCAATTAGGGTCTGCTTGAGATTTTCTCAGAATTTCAAAAAATGAAAAAGACGATGTTTCTGAAGCATCATACTGTTGTTAATTTATCGTAAGGAGTCTTTACATCTCTGCCATCACAGTCATTCTTTTCATTAATGCCTTTTCAATGTATCAGTTAGCAAGAGATGTAAAAAGAAAAAAGGACTATATCTTTTAGCTGTTGATTTCCAGTAAAACCTTTCAATGTATCAGTTAGCAAGAGATGTAAAAAAAAAAAAACTATCACTGTTAGCTGTTGATTTCCAGTAAAACCTTTACAATGTTTAAGTTAGCAAAGAATGAAAAGCAGGAAGGGATCTTTATATGTCTGCTATTAATTGTTTGCATTCAAACTTTTTCCCTGTTTCAGTCGCCAAAAGATGTAAAAGCAAAAAGGACTAGAAGTTTTAGTTTTTGTTTTTTTCCATTAAAACTGTTTAATGTTTCAGTTAGCAAAGAATGAAAAGCAGTAAGAGATCTTTATATTTTTGATATTACTTACTGTCATTAAGCTTTATCCATTTCTAAGTTTGAAAAACACAAAATAGACAAGCATTCCTGCAAATGTCCATTTAGTGTTCTTACTCATCAAAGTTCAGTTTCTTTACCAAATTGTTGACATTTCGCTGTAACTATTGCTTTGTTGAGCAAGTAATTTACTATTTTTTTTAAGTTCTTCAATTTTGCAGAGGCTAAATAATCAAACATTTGATTAGGATGGCAATACACTAACTGTGTAAGACATTTTATTACCTCTGTTACGTATCCAAGTTAAGATGGAACAGATTTTGATGATCACTGATTATAAACCGATATTTCTTTGTAAATATATCGAAGCGTACTCGTATCAAAGTTACAGTGTGTGTGTGTGTGTGTGTGTGTGTGTGTGTGTGTGTGTGTGTGTGTGTGTGTGTGTGTGTGTTTACTCAAGCATGCAGATATCTTCCTTCAAGGAACGAAGGCATTTGGATAAAAGAAAGAACATTTGAATGACATAACGAAAGTAAAGATGTCGGGTCTTACCTGGTTCATCTCACATCTCACTCACTCAATCGTCTCAAGCAATCCTCAGGTAAGACCCATTCCAATTCATCACTTTTACGCAGACAGACACAATTCCCCAAACTCC
>JADBJO010004990.1:10000-12500 GCA_016801955.1 Conus betulinus
AGGAGTGGCTTCAGTTCTGCTGGGGTGGAGCAATGATGTACAGCTGATAGGGGTGGCTTCAGCACTGCTGGGGTGGAGCAATGATGTACAGCTGATAGGGGGTGAGCAATGATTACAGCTGATAGGGGTGGAGCAATGATGTACAGCTGATAGGGGTGGCTTCAGTTCTGCTGGGTGGAGCAATGATGTACAGCTGATAGGGGTGGAGCGATGATGTACAGCTGATAGGGGTGGAGCAAGCGACGATGTACAGCTGATAGGGGTGGAGCAACGATGTACAGCTGATAGGGGTGGCTTCAGTTCTGCTGGGCTGGAGCAATGATGTACAGCTGATAGGGGTGGCTTCAGTTCTGCTGTGGTGGAGCAATGATGTACAGCTGATAGGGGTGGAGCAACGATGTACAGCTGATAGGGGTGGAGCAACGATGTACAGCTGATAGGGGTGGCTTCAGTTCTGCTGGGGTGGAGCAATGATGTACAGCTGATAGGGGTGGCTTCAGTTCTACTGTGGTGGAGCAATGATGTACAGCTGATAGGGGTGGAGCAATGATGTACAGCTGATAGGGGTGGAGCAATGATGTACAGCTGATAGGGGTGGCTTCAGTTCTACTGGGGTGGAGCAATGATGTACAGCTGATAGGGGTGGAGCAATGATGTACAGCTGATAGGGGTGGAACAATGATGTACAGCTGATAGGGGTGGCTTCAGTTCTGCTGGGGTGGAGCAATGATGTACAGCTGATAGGGGTGGAACAATGATGTACAGCTGATAGGGGTGGAGCAATGATGTACAGTTGATATGGGTGGAACAATGATGTACAGTTGATAG
The DNA here is from genome assembly GCA_016801955.1 of Conus betulinus. Classification (NCBI taxonomy): domain Eukaryota; kingdom Metazoa; phylum Mollusca; class Gastropoda; order Neogastropoda; family Conidae; genus Conus; species Conus betulinus. Next base: position 10,829 of record JADBJO010004990.1, read on the forward strand.
GGGTGGAGCAATGATGTACAGCTGATAGGGGTGGCTTCAGTTCTGCTGGGGTGGAGCAATGATGTACAGCTGATAGGGGTGTCTTCAGTTCTGCTGGTGTGGAGCAATGATGTACAGCTGATAGGGGTGGCTTCAGTTCTGCTGGGGTTGGAGCAATGATGTACAGCTGATAGGGGTGGCTTCAGTTCTGCTGGGGTGGAGCAATGATGTACAGCTGATAGGGGTGGGCTTCAGTTCTGCTGGGGTGGAGCAATGATGTACAGCTGATAGGGGTGGCTTCAGTTCTGCTGGGGTGGAGCAATGATGTACAGCTGATAGGGGTGGCTTCAGTTCTGCTGGGGTGGAGCAATGATGTACAGCTGATAGGGGTGGCTTCAGTTCTGCTGGGGTGGAGCAATGATGTACAGCTGATAGGGATGGCTTCAGTTCTGCTGGGGTGGAGCAATGATGTACAGCTGATAGGGATGGCATCAGTTCTGCTGGGGTGGAGCAATGATGTACAGCTGATAGGGGTGGCTTCAGTTCTGCTGGGGTGGAGCAATGATGTACAGCTGATAGGGATGGCTTCAGTTCTGCTGGGGTGGAGCAATAGTGAGGTCATACTTGCTCACAGCTGCTTGGTCGTTGATTTTTTTTTTTTTCTGCATACGCAAGCTGATACTCCTGCAGACACTTCCTGTATAGACGCAGGCTGATACTCCTGCGGACACTCCCGTTATAGACGCAGGCTGATACTTCTGCGGACACTCCCGTTATAGACGCAGGCTGATACTCCTGCGGACACTCCCGTTATAGACGCAGGCTGATACTCCTGCGGACACTCCCGTTATAGACACAGATTGATACTTCTGCGGACACTCCTTGTATAGACAGGCAAGGATTATCCCATCTACCCAACACAAAGGGAGTTGAGTTTTTGGGGGTATGACCAGTTTTTATCCCGCCATTAAGGCAGCCATACCCCAGCTTCGGGGAAGGTGCACGCTATGTGTAACGTGTCATCCATACCAACGGCTAAACTGGCCTTCTCTTCCGAAAGTTGGTGATAGAATTTTACGTGAGTGCAAGATGTTATGCGTGCGTTCACACACGGTACCTCGGTTTATATCTCATTCGAAGGACTGTATGGGGAATGGAGTCAGAACCAATGTTAACTCTGAGGGGAAAAAAAATCTCGCAGTGTCGAAAACGGCCCGGCGGAGATTCGAACCCGCAGTCCAAGGATCACAAGTCAGGCGCTCCATCACTGAGCTGTTCTGGCCCTGGCACAGAGAATTGGGAAAAGAAAATAAAGGCTTTAGGATTCTAAAAGATGCGAAGGAGGTAAAAGAAAGAAAATGCACCAACAAGCTGTTGTCTTCTCTTCTGTGTAGTAACTACAGCGTTGTCAGTCCCATTAATGCTGACAGCAGCTAAAGAACTGGTCAGAATAAGCCTGCAGTCACATCTCATGGGAGATAGCATAGAGGATATCAATTCACTGAGACATGGGCGACAGTTTCTACAGGACCGATCGAATTAACTTGACGGAAATGTAACCTTGCTGACAGCATCAACCCCCACACATCTTTTTCTTTCTTTGCTTCCTTCTTTCTCTCTTTCTTTCCTTTTCATTTTTTTTTTTTTTTTTTTTTTTTTTTTTGCTTGTGGAATAAGGATATAACTCTGTAGC
>JADBJO010004990.1:15000-27500 GCA_016801955.1 Conus betulinus
TGTGCTACTAAACTCCAACCTCTCTGATTCCTCCCCTTCTGTGTAGCCACTATTAATACTACTACTATTGTCGTCATATTATCACTAAAGTAACAGTATTACTCCTCTTATGTAAATGTTTTCATCATCAGCATATCATCACTATTATTGCTATCATTGCTATTATCATTGTCATCATTATCGTTCTAACTCCCATGGTCCCCTTCCAAACGGCAATGTTTCCATTCAACAACCATTTTGCACCGAATATGAGATGATAAGTGGTTTCTCGTTCTTCGTTTTCACTGTCCCAAATGTTGTTTGTTTTGCCTGAAGAAGACCCAAGAGGTCTAAACGCGTTGTGTTTTGTCCTGTGATCTGTGTGTCTGGATTGTCTGGCGGAGCTAATAACCTTTCTTTTTAAAAGTTGGTTATTCAGGTCAGGCCACAGCTTTTACTGAAGGGGGAGGGGGGGGGGGGGGGGCGGGAATCTTCAGACTCCAGTGGCGCTTCCTCCCTACCCTTCAGTCTGGCTCCACCTCCACAACCACACCCTGGCTTATCGCCCCGCAACCCCTTCACCGGCAATCCACAGGGAGCAGACAATGGGTAGTCGTCATGAGGTAACCCACAGGCGGAGATACTGCACGACTATCGAGTCACTTTGGTGGTGTTCGGGGTTGCCTGTTCTGAACCAACATACGTGGGACACTAATTACTAAGCCCCTGACTGATGACAAAGGTCGCTTTGTCGCAGAGCTAGCATGGCTGAATGTATCTCTTAGGAGGGCACCACCACGTGTGTTCAACGACAGCCCCAATGAACACGCCGACAGTGGCGATCTCATCACGAACACACCAAGTTCATGGACGTGGAGAAGAATTCTCATGGTCACCATGAGACCACAGTTTGAAGGGCAATAGAACTTGCCAGCTGATTGACGGGGATGTGGATTCTGATCATGACACTATGAAGCTTCACTCTGGTCTGAGACTACAAGACAAGGAGTGTCTTCCTGTCATAATGTGTCCCGGTGTCAAGCAGACCTGAACGGTACAGACACCTGCAGTGTCGGTCAGGAAATTGGGACAACACTTTCAGTGCGCATCCATTAAATGAATAAAACTCGATTGTGAGGTCCCAGATTCTCCGCTTAAATCCACAGAAAGTTCCACTTTTGGCTGGTAGCGGTCACGGTAGAAAAAAATCAACGGCTGTGATTGGAATCAAACCCCTGAATCTTCCGGCTGGAAATCCGTGACTGATTAGGATCCGAAACTGAAACTCAAATATTTCCGCATAATTCATTTATTTAGTTAGTTGCGTATTCATTTATGCGTATGTATGTATTTATTTACTTATATATTTTCTTGATTTCATTTGTTTATTTAATCATTCAGTCAGTAACCTGGTAAGTCAGTCATTTCTATTGTCATTTATTTATTTAGTTATTTATTTGTCACGGCAACATGTTTTTCCTATTGGTGCTTACTTGTCGCTGTTTTGTACCCTTTGTGGTCAATACAGAAGGCCGTTGGATTTTGTTTTCTCCCTCTTGGTGGCGAAAATGTCACAGAATTATGGGCGGTACATACCAGCAGGGAAAATGTCACAGAATTATGGGCGGTACATAGCCACCTGTCACCAAGGACAGACCGGCACCACCAGCAGGGAAAATGTCACAGAAGTATGGGCGGTACATAGCCACCTGTCATTAAGGACAGACCGGCACCACCAGCAGGGAAAATGTCACAGAAGTATGGGCGGTACATACCAGCAGGGGAAAATGTCACAGAATTATGGGCGGTACATACCAGCAGGGAAAATGTCACAGAATTATGGGCGGTACATAGCCACCTATCATTAAGGACAGACTAGCACCACCAGCAGGGAAAATGTCACAGAATTATGGGCGGTACATAGCCACTTGTTACCAAGGACAGACCGGCACCCCAGCAGGGAAATGTCACAGAATTATGGGCGGTACATAGCCACTTGTTACCAAGGACAGACCGGCACCACCAGCAGGGAAAATGTCACAGAATTATGGGCGGTACATAGCCACCTGTCACCAAGGACAGACCGGCACCACCAGCAGTCTGTTGCTGATGAGTCCTGGCAGAAGGCGGAAGTGGATCCTGGGCTGGTACTGCAAAAGGTTCTGGTTTCTGACCAGACTCTTGTGGACCTCACACGCTGCCGGTGAACTGTTCGATTTACGCACTTTCAGCGCCATCTTCTTGCCCGCCCTACCCCCCCCCCCCCCCCCCCCCCCCTTCCCCAAGAAGAAGAAGAAGAAGAAGAAAACAACAACAACAACAACAACAACAACAACAGCAACAACGATGACGACGACGACGACAGGAAGAACAAGAAGAACAAGAAGAAGATGAGGAGGAGGAGGAGAAAGATGTGGAAGAAGAAGAAGAAGAAGAAGAAGAAGAAGAAGAAGAAGAAAGAAAGAGAAGAAGAAGAAGAGAGAGAGAGAGAGAGAGAGAGAGAGAGAGAGAGAGAGAGAGAGAGAGAGAGAGAGAGAGGTTATTAATGGGTCTTGGTCCGTAGTAAATGGGTACATGAAACATGTACCACAATAGAAACCACAGTTTAGTTTGCAGAGGGTGTCTTAACATCGAATAATAGGCTACAGTGCACTGGACTCATTACTGACAACGATCATGAACTATGTTGTGGCCACCATGTTTTTTTAACCAGTCAAAATTAAATGGAAGTCAAAGTTTTCTTTCAGCACACACAAAAGTCTAGATGGGATCTCCCCCTAGAATGGATATGCGTTCGAGTTGCCTCTGAACATATGGCCAATTCCTGTTTTGCTGGCACTAGACATCCCAGATAATGGCTCTTGTCGGCTTATTTGATGTGACTTGATGTAATCTTGGTTCTACTGACATTAAGCAGAACATTATAACAGAATGTCAGCATTTTTTTCTTTTATAAAAATATTACAGGCACGCAGACACGCACTCTCCTCTCGCGCGCGCGCGCGCGCACACACACACACACACACACGCGCGCGCGCGCGCGCGCGCGCACGCACATGCTCTCAAAGACGCACGCGCGCGCACACACACACACACACACACACACACACACACACACACACACACACACACACACACACACACTCACTCACACACTCACACACACACACACACACACACACACACACACACACACACACACACACACACACACACACACACTGATAGATAGATAGATAGATAGATAGATAGATATATAGATAGATAGATAGATAGATAGATAGATAGATAGATACACACACATGCACGCGCGCGAGCGCGCGCGCGCGCGCGCGCACACACACACACACACACACACACACACACACACACACACACAGATTGGTGTATGAATGACTAAATGCCAGAGTGTGTGTTCGCGAGTTAAATCGCGGATTTTTTGCCTTCACATTAATGTGCGTTTATGGGTATGGATACCGATGAACGCCCGTGAGTTTATATAACATCAATATTGCAATATATAACAAAAGAGTGTGATCGTATGCACACGTAGATGTGTGCATAAACCACGAGCGCGCACCTATGTGGACGTGGGACATTCCAACCAACCAGCCGGAGTAGGTCTTGAGGTAGGCCACAGTCATGCACCCCAGTCAAGAGGAGTGCGCATGGTAAGTGAAGGGACAACGTAAAACATTATTGTAGATCGATAGAGTACAGTCGTGTGACAAGCTCCAGTCATTCTCCAGGTGATCCTGAGGTTGCAGGTTCAAATCGCGCGCCTGGCCGTATTGTTGCAGTGGAATTTTTTACCTCGGTGTTAACATGGGTTCCGACTACATTTAACAAAAAGACTTTTGACCGAAGTTCCATGTCTGAACACACGCATAACATCTTGCAAACACTTCAAATCCCGTCATCAACATTCAGAAGAAAAGGTCAGTTTGGCCGTTGGTATGGATGGCACATATACACATAGCAAGCATCTTCTGTGGGAAATGATGATGGAAAAATGAATGAATGACAAGCTGAGTGACCTATATTTTGACAGAATGACACGGGAAACAAAGGAATGAATGACAAGCTGAGTGACCTATATTTTGACAGAATGACACGGGGAAAAAAGGAATGAATGACAAGCTGAGTGACCTATATTTTGACAGAAATGACACGGGAACAAAGGAATGAATGACAAGCTGAGTGACCTATATTTTGACAGAATGACACGGGAAACAAAGGAATGGCGCGCCAGCAGGCAGCTCTTCAGTCGGCTCTACCCAGGTAGTGTGTCCAGTGAGTAAATGAGATCGTGGATTATAAAGCGCTTAGAGCTTATCTAACCGAGGATAGATGCTGCTATACAAATTCTCTCAATATTATAGTAATGATGATGGTGGTGGTGGTGGTGGTGATAATGATGATGATGATGATGATGATGATGATGATGATGATGATGATGATGATGATGATGATGATGACATTATCACCACCACTGTCATCATTACCATCATCATTACCATCATCATCATCATCATCACCATCATCATTATCATCATCATCATCATCATCATCATCACCACCATCATCATCACCATCATCTTTGAACCATATCCACCGGGAAAAATTCATGATGGCCATGTGTCGGCCGATGGAAAAAAGAGAGGAACATCAGCTGCCGTGGCGAAGTGTGTTTCCGTCATAGACTCCTGGCTTGGAGGTCGTGGGTTCGATTCCCATCAGAGCCATTTCTTTGGTGGGATTTTTCTAATGGACCTGAGTTTGCTTACACTGAATTGGGAAGACTGGGACCGCACAGTCGAGTTTCACTCACTTAATGGATCTGTCTCTGAGAGTGTTGCTGAAATTTCCTAACCAACACTGCAGGTGTCTATCTCTCGGGCCTGACTGACGCCGGGATGTATTATCATGAAAGTAAGCGTAGAGTACAGCCCTGATTGCAGTCTCAGACCAGAATGGAAATCGTTAGCATCATCCTCATCGTCCTCATCCTCAACGATCAGCATTTTTTTTTAATGACTCAAATTCTGTGGCCTCCATGCCCTGCTGTCAACGACCTCAGGGTTGATTACCTTTCCACCTCAATGGCGAGACAGGCCAGTCTGTGGCTGTGAGCGAGGGGTCAAAATGGGCGGCGTGGGTGCAATGCTGCGGAGGGTGGTACAGATTATTGAACAGCAAAGAGAGAGAGAGAGGGGGGGGGGGGGGCAGAGAGAGAGAGAGAGAGAGAGAGAGAGAGAGAGAGAGAGAGAGAGAGAGAGAGCAACAGCTGTTGATGGAAATAAGATGGGTCTAATCAGTGTGAAGGATCTTCACGGTGGACGTAAGCAATGATTGTCCATCATTGTCCTTCGCCAGTGAAGGTCCGCACAGGAGACCTATAAGGAGGGGCACCGGCTCACTGACTGCATCTCCAGGAAGGAAGGTCAGGGGAAAGTTCACTGCCGCTACCATGGGGACGTTTGGCTTGATGATTGTGGCTTTGGGTGAGCAATGCTCTCTCTCTCTCTCTCTCTCTCTCTCTCTCTCTCTCTCTCTCTCTCTCTGTGAAGTTCTATGTATGTGTATGTATATATATATATATATATATATATATATATAGAGAGAGAGAGAGAGAGAGAGAGAGAGAGAGAGAGAGAGAGAGAGAGAGGTATGATAACAGTTAAGCAGGACTTAATTCGACAGTAGTAGTAGTAGTAGTAGTAGTAGTAGTAGTGATACTAGTAGTAGTAGTAGCGGTGATAGTAGTGGTCGTCATCTTTGTCTTCATAGCAGTTGTAGTGTTAATAGCAGCAGCAGGAGTAGTTGTACTAGTAGTTGTAGTAGTAGCGGTTGCAGCAGTAGCAGTAGTGCCAGTAGTAGTAGTAGTAGTAGTAGTAGTAGTAGTAGTAGTAGTGGTCCTAGTAACAGTAGTTGTTGTAGCGGTAGTAGTAGTTGTAGTACTAGCAGCAGTAGCAGTCGTGTTGGTCGTGGTCGTAGTGGTAGTAGTAGTAATAGTAGTAGTTGTTGTAGTAGTAGAAGTGGTAGTAGTAATTGCTGTCGTTGTAGTTGTAGTAGTAGTAGCAGTACTAGTAACCCTGATAACAGTCTCCTGTGTCGGTGATCTGTCGTGTCAATGGTGACTGTCGTCGGTCAGTTATCGCAGAACTCTTGCTATGACTGAAATAGACTGAACGAAGCAGATTTTACACAGAAAGGTCATTAGTTCCACAAGACAATCTACACAAACAGGACAGAACACGATGCATTTCGACCTCTTGGGTCTTCTTCAGGCGAAAACAAGCAACACTGAGGACAATGAATACGAAGAACGAGCAAGCACTTGTCTCAGCATTGTCGGCGCCAAACGGGCGCCGAATGAAAACGAGGCCGTTGGGAAGGGGGCCATGGGAGTTAAAGTGATGATGATGACAATAATGATGATAATAATCCTGACAGCAATACTAGTGGTGATAGTGATGATGATGAAATACTGAAATAACAAGAGGAGCAATACTGTTTTGTAAGTAAGATGAGACAGTGGTGATAGTGATGATGATGAAATACTGAAATAACAAGAGGAGCAATACTGTTTTGTAAGTAAGATGAGACAGTGGTGATAGTGATGATGATGAAATACTGAAATAACAAGAGGAGCAATACTGTTTTGTAAGTAAGATGAGACAGTGGTGATAGTGATGATGATGAAATACTGAAATAACAAGAGGAGCAATACTGTTTTGTAAGTAAGATGAGACAGTGGTGATAGTGATGATGATGAAATACTGAAATAAACAGAGGAGCAATACTGTTTTGTAAGTAAGATGAGACAGTGGTGATAGTGATGATGATGAAATACTGAAATAAACAAGAGGAGCAATACTGTTTTGTAAGTAAGATGAGACAGTGGTGATAGTGATGATGATGAAATACTGAAATAACAGGAGGAGCAATACTGTTTTGTAAGTAAGATGAGACAGTGGTGATAGTGATGATGATGAAATACTGAAATAACAAGAGGAGCAATACTGTTTTGTAAGTAAGATGAGACAGTGGTGATAGTGATGATGATGAAATACTGAAATAACAAGAGGAGCAATACTGTTTTGTAAGTAAGATGAGACAGTGGTGATAGTGATGATGATGAAATACTGAAATAACCAGAGGAGCAATACTGTTTTGTAAGTAAGATGAGACAGTGGTGATAGTGATGATGATGAAATACTGAAATAACAAGAGGAGCAATACTGTTTTGTAAGTAAGATGAGACAGTGGTGTGATAGTGATGATGATGAAATACTGAAATAACAAGAGGAGCAATACTGTTTTGTAAGTAAGATGAGACAGTGGTGATAGTGATGATGATGAAATACTGAATAACAAGAGGAGCAATACTGTTTTGTAAGTAAGATGAGACAGTGGTGATAGTGATGATGATGAAATACTGAAATAACAAGAGGAGCAATACTGTTTTGTAAGTAAGATGAGACAGTGGTGATAGTGATGATGATGAAATACTGAAATAACAAGAGGAGCAATACTGTTTTGTAAGTAAGATGAGACAGTGGTGATAGTGATGATGATGAAATACTGAAATAACAAGAGAGGAGCAATACTGTTTTGTAAGTAAGATGAGACAGTGGTGATAGTGATGATGATGAAATACTGAAATAACAAGAGGAGCAATACTGTTTTGTAAGTAAGATGAGACAGTGGTGATAGTGATGATGATGAAATACTGAAATAACAGGAGGAGCAATACTGTTTTGTAGTAAGATGAGACAGTGGTGATAGTGATGATGATGAAATACTGAAATAACAAGAGGAGCAATACTGTTTTGTAAGTAAGATGAGACAGTGGTGATAGTGATGATGATGAAATACTGAAATAACAAGAGGAGCAATACTGTTTTGTAAGTAAGATGAGACAGTGGTGATAGTGATGATGATGAAATACTGAAATAACAAGAGGAGCAATACTGTTTTGTAAGTAAGATGAGACAGTGGTGATAGTGATGATGATGAAATACTGAAATAACAGGAGGAGCAATACTGTTTTGTAAGTAAGATGAGACAGTGGTGATAGTGATGATGATGAAATACTGAAATAACCAGAGGAGCAATACTGTTTTGTAAGTAAGATGAGACAGTGGTGATAGTGATGATGATGAAATACTGAAATAACAAGAGGAGCAATACTGTTTTGTAAGTAAGATGAGACAGTGGTGATAGTGATGATGATGAAATACTGAAATAACAAGAGGAGCAATACTGTTTTGTAAGTAAGATGAGACAGTGGTGATAGTGATGATGATGAAATACTGAAATAACAAGAGGAGCAATACTGTTTTGTAAGTAAGATGAGACAGTGGTGATAGTGATGATGATGAAATACTGAAATAACAAGAGGAGCAATACTGTTTTGTAAGTAAGATGAGACAGTGGTGATAGTGATGATGATGAAATACTGAAATAACAAGAGGAGCAATACTGTTTTGTAAGTAAGATGAGACAGTGGTGATAGTGATGATGATGAAATACTGAAATAACAAGAGGAGCAATACTGTTTTGTAAGTAAGATGAGACAGTGGTGATAGTGATGATGATGAAATACTGAAATAACAAGAGGAGGAGCAATACTGTTTTGTAAGTAAGATGAGACAGTGGTGATAGTGATGATGATGAAATACTGAAATAACAGGAGGAGCAATACTGTTTTGTAAGTAAGATGAGACAGTGGTGATAGTGATGATGATGAAATACTGAAATAACAAGAGGAGCAATACTGTTTTGTAAGTAAGATGAGACAGTGGTGATAGTGATGATGATGAAATACTGAAATAACAGGAGGAGCAATACTGTTTTGTAAGTAAGATGAGACAGTGGGTGATAGTGATGATGATGAAATACTGAAATAACAAGAGGAGCAATACTGTTTTGTAAGTAAGATGAGACAGTGGTGATAGTGATGATGATGAAATACTGAAATAACAAGAGGAGCAATACTGTTTTGTAAGTAAGATGAGACAGTGGTGATAGTGATGATGATGAAATACTGAAATAACAAGAGGAGCAATACTGTTTTGTAAGTAAGATGAGACAGTGGTGATAGTGATGATGATGAAATACTGAAATAACAAGAGGAGCAATACTGTTTTGTAAGTAAGATGAGACAGTGGTGATAGTGATGATGATGAAATACTGAAATAACAAGAGGAGCAATACTGTTTTGTAAGTAAGATGAGACAGTGGTGATAGTGATGATGATGAAATACTGAAATAACAGGAGGAGCAATACTGTTTTGTAAGTAAGATGAGACAGTGGTGATAGTGATGATGATGAAATACTGAAATAACAAGAGGAGCAATACTGTTTTGTAAGTAAGATGAGACAGTGGTGATAGTGATGATGATGAAATACTGAAATAACCAGAGGAGCAATACTGTTTTGTAAGTAAGATGAGACAGTGGTGATAGTGATGATGATGAAATACTGAAATAACAAGAGGAGCAATACTGTTTTGTAAGTAAGATGAGATGACAGTGGTGATAGTGATGATGATGAAATACTGAATAACAAGAGGAGCAATACTGTTTTGTAAGTAAGATGAGACAGTGGTGATAGTGATGATGATGAAATACTGAAATAACAAGAGGAGCATACTGTTTTGTAAGTAGATGAGACAGTGGTGATAGTGATGATGATGAAATACTGAAATAACAAGAGGAGCAATACTGTTTTGTAAGTAAGATGAGACAGTGGTGATAGTGATGATGATGATGATGAAATACTGAAATAACAAGAGGAGCAATACTGTTTGTAAGTAAGATGAGACAGTGGTGATAGTGATGATGATGAAATACTGAAATAACAAGAGGAGCAATACTGTTTTGTAAGTAAGATGAGACAGTGGTGATAGTGATGATGATGAAATACTGAAATAACAAGAGGAGCAATACTGTTTTGTAAGTAAGATGAGACAGTGGTGATAGTGATGATGATGAAATACTGAAATAACAAGAGGAGCAATACTGTTTTGTAAGTAAGATGAGACAGTGGTGATAGTGATGATGATGAAATACTGAAAAATAGGACCAGAGGAGCAATACTGTTTTGTAAGTAAGATGAGACAGTGGTGATAGTGATGATGATGAAAATACTGAAATAACAAGAGGAGCAATACTGTTTTGTAAGTAAGATGAGACAGTGGTGCCTGCGGACGTTGTACGAAAAGAGCGCCTCGGGCTGCTCCAGGAACCCATGTCAGTGCCAGACGTGGACAAGCATTCCGCCTGTCAGCAGCTGTATGTCAAGGGGGCTTTCCTCGCCGTGTAGTCACTCATCACAAAAGATTGTTAATCATAAAACGGCAGGGCAAAATCCCAGACACAGAGGTGCTCGATCAAGCAGGCCTGCCGAGCATCCACACCCATCCTGATGCTGTCTCAGCTTCGATGGGCAGGTCGTGTAGCTCGCGTGCCAGACCACTGGCTACTCAAGAGACTTCTACGGTGAACTGCAATGAGGAAAGCGTTCCCATGGAGGTCATAAGAAACGCTTCAAAGACGCTCTCAAAACTCCTTGAAAGCGTTTAACATCAACCCTGACACACGGGAACAATCTGCTATGGACCGAGCTAGATGGCGCTGCTCTATCCACTGAGGTGCCAGTTTATGTGAAGAAAGGAGACAGCTGCAGCGCAACAAAAGAAACAGACAAGGAAAGCCCGCGCCAGCGATCAAGAGGGCACATTGCATGTCCCAGCTGTCACCGCACATTACATGCACGCATCGGCTTGATCAGCCATCTGCGTATCCCCAAATCCTCTCCCCCTCACCCCTAGATGACTAGAGTGGTCCTCGTCGATTCGACGGACGCATAGTTACTTTTCAAAGAAAAGCCCAAGCTCTGTCAACTTTCTGCATGTTTCAGTTTGTTGACGTAAGCAGCCTATCTTCAAGAATAAAAAAGAGAGTTTCAGTTTCATGAAGGAGGTGTCTCTGTACGCAGACCAGTCCTTCATAGACGGTACGCCACACCCGCTAACTTCTGAGTCCCACACTGCGCATGATTTCACGCTGATGACTAAGAAAGAGAAGTACGCACTAATCGTGTGTGTGTGGGGGGGGGGATCAGAAATGAATGCACCGCATAAAATGTCGCGGCACGTGTCCACTTTGAAAGTAATGTATAACTGACATTTGAAGTGAAACATGAACATGAACATGAAGTGGAACATGAAGTGGAATACATGAAGTGGAGTACAGTGAGTACATGAAGTGAATACATGAAGTGAAATACATGAAGTGGAATACATGAAGTGGAATACATGAAGTGAAGTACATGAAGTGAAGTACATGAAGTGGAAATACATGAAGTGAAGTACATGAAGTGAAGTACATGAAGTGAAATACATGAAGTGAAGTACATGAAGTGAAGTACATGAAGTGAAGTACATGAAGTGAAATACATGAAGTGAAGTACATGAAGTGAAATACATGAAGTGAAGTACATGAAGTGAAGTACATGAAGTGAAATACATGAAGTGAAGTACATGAAGTGAAGTACATGAAGTGAAGTACATGAAAGTGAAGTACATGAAGCGAAGTACATGAAGTGAAGTACATGAAGTGAAATACATGAAGTGAAATACATGAAGTGAAAATACATCAGAGAAGCGCAGCCTGAGGAAAAGGAGGCGAGGTCTTCGAAGTGAAGTACTGAAGTGAAGTACATGAAGTGAAAAACATAAAGTGAAGTGTGTGTGTGAAGTGTGTGTGTGTGTGTGTGTGTGTGTGTGTGTGTACATGTCTGTCATGTCTGTCTGTCTGTGTGTCTGTGTGTCTGTGTGTCATAAAGTGTGTGTCTGTGTGTGAGTCTGTGTGTCTGTGTGTGTGTCTGAGTGTATGTCTGTGTATGTGTGTGTGTCTGTGTGTGTCTATGTATGCGTGTTTGTGCATGCGTAAACGTGTGTGTGTGTGTGTGTGTGTGTGTGTGTGTGTGTGTGTGTGTGTGTGTGTGTGTGTGTGTGTGTGTGTGTGTGCATTCGTACGTGTGTGAGTGTCTCTGTGTGTGTGTGTGTGTGTGTGTGTGTGTGTGTGTGTGTGTGTGTGTGTGTGTGTGTGTTCAGTCCTGGTGGGCCTGGTACGTGGTCAACCAAAAGACAAGACTGTGAAATGGTCCTGGGCCGACAACGGAAACCGCTTCCCTGTGGACGAGCCTGCCATGAAGGTACACACACACACACACACACACACACACACACACACACACACACACACACACACACACACACACACTTTCTCATTCACTCACTCACTCACATACACACAGACATACACACACACGCGCACACGCACACACACACACATACTCTCTAACACACACACACACACACACACACACACACACACACACACACACACACACACACACACAGTAAGTACGAAACACACACACACACACGTAGACATAGGCGCATGTAAGTATGTTTCCGCACACATACACGCACACACGCGCACGA
>JADBJO010004990.1:32500-40000 GCA_016801955.1 Conus betulinus
GTCTGCCCAGCGACTGCCAACTGATGGGGGTGGGCAAGACAGGTAGGTCACAATCATGTGCTTGGACTAGTTGCGGCGTCAACTGCTTCTTGCGAGTTTTTTTTTGTCGTTCTTTGTTTTTTTGTTTGTTTGTTTGTTTTAAAATCGACAGCTGTGTGCTTTTCCACCGCTAACAGAGGAAAAAAAAGAGAGAGAAATGTTATAATCATGGTGTTATTATACAGCATCCCTTTGCGAGGGAACGAACTTCTCTGCCGTGTGAAAGATGATGAGCAGTCAGCAGGAACCACAACTCTTAGACATCCGTGATTGTTTGATAGTGATTCAGTCGTAGCTGATCAGAAACTGAGCATTGAAAGTAACAGTGTGTCACTGAACCATCATCTTCTTTTTTTTTTTCTTTTTTTTTTTTTCTAAAACTAAGATTCTTTCTGAGTAGTTTGAAATGAGACATTGTAGTATTACTATGACAAGACAGCCACTGGATGTGTTTACAGCAGGCTTTTAGATCCGTATTTCTGAAAAAAAAAAAAAAAAGAAAGAAAAAAAAACGAACAAACAAACAAACAAAAAGGCCCAAGATAACGCTTTTTTTTTTCCCACTGCAAATGGAGTTATCTTTTCTTAGTTTATCGGTCAAACAATTCGATTTACAGTCAAATATCTGATTTGAACCTCCCTCCAGTTACGGGATATGGATTATGCCTAACAGACGCAACATGTCATGTTTGGGGCGTGTCCTTTCTCTGTTTACACTGGTAAAATGACATAGGAGCTGAATAACGTTGGGCGTGCCCACAAGTGACATCTGTCCCATGAAAACGGCGGGGGGTTATGCATGTGAACATGAGCTGTATTACAAATTACCTCCCTTCCAGATTTCCAAACATCGTCTATTGTTCCGGGCTCATTCCTATTAAAGCAATATATAAATGAAACACTGAAACTGACGTCAGTGTGTGTGTGTGTGTGTGTGTGTGTGTGTGTGTGGTGTGTGTCTCATCATAGATATTGGGCATAATGACAAAAAGTCATCGTAGGAGCGTCGTCCACCGCAGAACACGAAATAATTCTCTGATTTCAGTAACTGTGATAAGTCTTTGGATTATTTTCATATTCCACACATCACTGGAGGAATGTAGAAGATTTCCCTATCGAGACTACTGCCAAATACAGTTATCGGTTACAGGGGTAAAAATGAACACCAACCATTTTTCTTAAAACTTGAAATATGGCATCAGAGAGAGAACTCAAGAAAAAAAAAACAACAACAAAAGAAAACCTCAATTAGTCATTGCATTATGCAGACAAAATCAAACTTGATAGGACGGTTCTATACAGAATAGAACATCACGTACTTACACATTGTATCCAGTCAGTGTGAACTCCCTAATAGTTGCTTCAATAGTTTTAAAACTGACATGGTCGTTTTTACATGGTATATCCAGTCATGATGAACTCCCAATATCTGCTTCAATTTTGAAACTGCCTAGGCTGTGTGTGTGTGTGTGTGTGTGTGTGTGTGTGTGTGTGTGTTGTCTGAGTAGGGATGGGGTGGGGTGGGGGTGGGGGTTGTCTCCCCCTAAGCTTCTGTGACCCCTGATCACTATATTCCATCATATTATATGTTGATCATTTAAGGTTTTGAAAATACCCCAGAAAAGGAGCAAAAGAAAACCGGAAGCAAAGGGAACTGTCTTCCCCAGCATCTGACATTGATGCCAGATCATCAGTCATGCTCTTTTCTCAGTTTGAGCATGGAAAGTGTCATGTCGCTTCTGAGAGTGATTTGCATAAGCACATGATGTTAACTTCTGTCCAGCCAGTCGACTAACAGTGATCAAAAGCACAGTTTTGAAATAAATCATGCTGCACCATGTTGATGGCATCGATGTCAGACAGGCTGAGGAAAGTGATCATCAATGGCCGCATGTCTAAACACCTAGGGTGCTCTCTTCAGTAGTTGTCCCCCTGGGCATTCAGCACATGCACTCTCTCTCTCTCTCTCTCTCTCTCTCTCTCTCTCTCTCTCTCTCTCACACACACACACACACACACACACACACACACACACACACACACACACTCAGAGAGAGAGAGAGAGAGAGAAACGCACTTACATAGACTCCTCTCTCTGTACTTTCTCGATATACTTCTCGATATACTTTCTTTCAGTGTGTGTGGGGTGTGTGTGTGTGTGTGTGTGTGTGTGTGTGTGTGTGTGCGTGTGTGTGTGTGTGTGTGTGTGTGTGTGTGTGCGCGCGCGTGCGTACGTGTGTGTGTGTGTGTGTGTGTGTGTGTGTGTGTGTGTGTGTTTCTGGTAGTAGTACTCCTCGTGGCTTTCTGCCGCTGAATTCTCTGTCCATGAACCGATGCAGTCACCTATGGCGCGTTGTGCGTTGTGTGTGTCAGAGACAGGCCGACTATCAAGTGAGCTGAAGAAGTGACCATCAGACGGCTGACGAAGCGCGAATGTGCCAACACGTGGGGGCGCCTCATCACAAGTCGTCAGACCTGCTTTATGGATGCTGGACGACCTGACTCTTCCTGCAACGTTAGTTTATAGTCGTCGTCGTTGTTGTTGTTGTTGTGGTGGTGGTGGTGGTGGTTCATGTTATTGTTTGTTGTTCATGTTGTTATTGTTCATGTTGTTTGTAGTTGTTTATGTTTTCTCTCTTTCTTGTCACTCTTTGTTGTTTCTTTCTTTGCTTACCTTCTTCCTTGCTTCCTTTCGTCCTTTCTTCCTTCCGCTCTTTCCTTCCTTCTTTCCTTTCCTTTCTTTCCTTCCTTCCTTCCTTCCTTTTCCTTCTTCCTTCCTTCCTTCCTTCCTTCCTGCCTTCCTTCCTTCCTTCCTTCCTTCCTGCCTGCCTGCCTGCCTTCCTTCCTTCCTTCCTTCCTTTCGTTCTTCCTTCCTTCCTTCCTTCTTTCATTCCTTTCTTCCTTCCTTTCGTTCTTCCTTCTTCTTCCTTCCTTCTTTCCTTCCTTCCTTTTTTTCCTTCCTTCCTTCTGTTCTTCCTTCCTTCCTTCCTTTTTTCCTTTCCTCTTTCCTTCCTTACCTCCCTCCTTCCTTCCTTTCCTTCCTTCTTTTCCTACCTTCTTCCTTTTTCCTTCCTTCCTTCCTTTCTTCCTTCCTGCCTTCCTTTTTTTCCTTTCTTCCTTCCTTCCTTCCTTCTGTTTCTTCCTTCCTTCCTTCCTTTTTTTCTTTCCTTCCTTCCTTCCCTCCTTACCTCCCTCCTTCCTTCCTTCCTTCTTTTCTACCTTCCTTCCTTCCTTTTTCCTTCCTTCCTTCCCTCCCTCCTTCCCTCCCTCCTTCCTTCCTTCCTTCCTTCTTTTTTTTTCCTTCCTTCCTTCCTTCCTTCCTTCCTTCCTTCCTTCCTTCCTTCCTTCCTTCCTTCCTTCCTTCCTTCCTTCCTTCCTTCCTTCCTTCCTTCCCTGTTATTCTGCTATCATTTTTGGAGCACCATTCTTCCCTTCGTCTTTTTTTTTTTTTCTTTCATTTCTTTTAATTGATTCCTTTCCTTTGTTTTTTCCTTCCTTTGTGCTCGTGTGTGTGTGTGTGTGTGTGTGTGTGTGTGTGTGTGTGTGTGTGTGTGTGTGTGTGTGTGTGTGCTATGCTGTGCTGTGCTGTACGCTGCTGTGTTGTTTCTGTTCAATGTAGTGCTGTGTTGTGCTATGCTGTTGTACGTTATGATGTGCTGTGCTCTTCTATACAATGCTATACTGTGCTGTTCTTTGTTAGGATGTGTTGTGCTCTCTCTATACTGTGCTTTACTGTGCTGTAATATGCGACGATGTGCTCTGCTGTTCTATACTATGCTATACTGTGCAGTTCTATGCTGTGCTGTGCTGTTCTATGCAGTGCTGTGCTGTTTTTATGCTGTGCTGTGCTGTTCTATACTATGTTATACTGTGCTGTTCTATTCTATGCTGTGCTGTGCTGTGCTATGCTGTGCTGCTATATGCTATATGCTGCTGTTCTATGCAGTGCTGTGCTGTTCTATGCAGTGCTGTGCTGTCCTATGCTGTGCTGTGCTGTTCTATACTATGCTATGCTGTGCTGTTCTATGCAGTACTGTGCTGTTCTATGCTACGATGTGCTGTGCTGTCCAAAGCTGTGCTGTTCTATTCTGTGCTGTGCTGCGCTGTTGTATGCTGTGCTGTGCTGTTCTATACTATGCTGTGCTGTGCTGTTTCTATACTATGTTGTGCTGTGCTGTTCTATGCTATGCTGTGCTGTGCTGTTCTAGGCTGGCTGTGCTGTGCTCTGCTGTGCTGTTCTATACTATGATATGCTTGCTGCTCTATGCTGTACTGTGCTGTTCTATACTATGTTGTGCTGTTCTATGCTGTGCGGTGCTGTTCTACACTATGTTGTGCTGTTCTATGCTGTATTGGGCAGTTTTGTTCTGTGTTTGTGCTCTTCTATGCGGTAGTGTGCTGTGCTATGCTATGTTATGTTATGCTATGCTGTTCTATCCTGTGCTGTGCTGTTCTATGCTATGCTGCGCTGTTTTACGCTATGCTGTGCTGTTCTATGCTATGCTGTACTGTTTTGTGCTGTGCTATACTGTTCTTTGCTATGCTGTGCTATTCTCTACTATGTGTTGTGCTGTTCTATGCTATGCTGCGCTATTCTCTGCTATGCTATGTTGTGCTGTTCTATGCTATGCTGCGCTATTCTCTGCTATGTTGTGCTGTTCTGTGCAACGCTGTGCTGTGCTGTTCTATGCTATACTGTGCTATTCTCTTCTATGTTGTGCTGTTCTATGCTACGCTGTACTGTGCTGTTCTGTGCTGTTTATATTCTATGATGTGCTGTTCTGTGCTGTTCTATGCTATGCTGCGCTGTTCCATGCAAATTTGTGCTGCTCTATGCTATGCTGTGCTGTTTTATGCTATGCTGTGCTGTTCTATGCTATGCTATGCTGTGCTGTGCTGTGTCTGTTGTATGTTCTGCGGTGCTGTTCTGTGTTATGCTGTGCTGTGCTTTTCTATGTTAAGCTGTGTGCTGTGCTGTTCTATGCTATGCTGTGCTGTGCTGTGCTGTTCTATGCTATGGTGTGCTGGTCTGTGCTGTGCTGTGCTGTCTGTGTTATGCTGTGCTGTCCTCTGTTATGCTGTGCTGTGCTGTTCTATGTTATGTTGTGCTATGTTGTTCTATGTTATTCTGTGCTGTGCTGTGCCGTTCTATGTTATGTTGTGCTGTGCTGTTCTTTGTTACGTTGTGCTGTGCTGTGCTTTCTATGTTATGCTGTGTTATGCTGTGCTGTGCTGTTCTATGTTATGCTGTGTTATGCTTACTGTTCTATGTTTATGTTGTGCTGTGCTGTGTTGTTCTATGTTTTGCTGTGCTGTGTGCTGTTCTATGTTATGCTGTGTTATGCTGTGCTGTTCTCCGTTATGTTGTGCTGTGCTGTGCTATTCTATGTTATGTTGTGCTGTGCGTTTCTGTGTTATGCTGTGTTATGCTGTGCTGTGCTGTTCTATGCTATATACTGTGTTATGCTGTGCTGTTCTATGTTATGATGTGCTGTGCTGTGCTGTTCTATGTTATGCTGTGCTGTGTTGTGTGCTGTTCCGTGTTGTGCTGTGTTGTGCTGTTCTATGTTATGCTATGTTGTGCTGCTCTATGCTGTGCTGTGCTATTCTATGCTATGCTGTGCTGTGCTGTTCTATGCTATGCTATGCTGTGTTATGCTTTGCTGTGCCGTTCTTTGTTATGCTATGCTGTGCTGTGCTCTGCTGTGCTGTGTTATGCTGTGCGTTCTCTATGCTTTGCTGTGGTGTGTCATGCTGTGCTGTTCTATGTTATGCTCTGCTGTGCTGTGCTGTGCTCTGCTGTGTTATGCTGTGCTGTTTTATGTTAAGCTGTGCTGTGTTGCTGCTGTGCTGTGCTGTGCTGCTCTATGCTATGCTGTGTTGTGCTCTGCTCTGCTGTGTTATGCTGTGCTGTTCTATGTTAAACTGTGCTGTGCTGCTGGGTTACGCTGTGCTGTGCTGCTCTATGTTATGATGTGCTGTTGTATGTTTTGCTGTGCAGTGTTACGCTGTTGCTGTTCTATTTTAAGCTGTGCTGTGCTGCTGTGTTACACTGTGCTGTGCCGCTCTATACTATGCTGTGCTGTGCTGCTGTGTTACGCTGTTGCTGTTCTGTGCTTTGCTGTGCTGTGTCATGCTCTTGCTGTTGTATGCTGTGCCGTTCTATGCTATGCTGTGCTATGCTGTCCTGTGCTATGCTATGCTGTGCTATGCTGTGCTATGCTATGCTGTGCTTTGCTGTGCTGTGCTGTGCTATGCTATGCTATGCTATGCTATGCTGTGCTGTATTGTGCTATGCTATGCTGTGCTGTGCTGTGTTGTGCTGAGCGGTGCTGCCCTAAGTTCTTTTTCGCTGCACTGCTCCGTGCTTTACTAGTAACGTACTACACTGTCTTGTCTCGTCTCGTCTCTCTCTCGTCTCGCCTCGCCTCGCCTCGCCTCGTCTCGTCTCGTCTCGTCTCGTCTCGTCTTGTCTTGTCTTGTCTTGTGTCGTCTTGTCTTGCGCTGTGCTGTACT
Organism: Conus betulinus; assembly: GCA_016801955.1. Taxonomy (NCBI): domain Eukaryota; kingdom Metazoa; phylum Mollusca; class Gastropoda; order Neogastropoda; family Conidae; genus Conus; species Conus betulinus. Next base: position 39,056 of record JADBJO010004990.1, read on the forward strand.
GCAGTGGCTTATGTTGTGTGTGTTCAGGGGGACAGCGGCGGCCCTGCCATGTGCGGGCAGCACCTGGTGGGTGTGACGTCATGGGGCGTGGTGGGCTGTGTGCAAGGCTATCCCTCGGTCTACACCAACCTGCTTTCCTACAGGGGATGGATCTTCAGAAACGACTTCTCTATGATCTCCATCAACCTTGGGTTTTTTTTTTTGTTTTTTTTTCAGTGATGACGTTTGTCATCACCTATGTGGATGCACCCTTGACGGAGTGTGTCTGTGTTGTCTAGTCTAGTTTAGTCTGCTTTCTTTCTCCGGAGACTTTCCCTGTAACGCTGTGTATGGATTTGAACGGGGAGGGTGGTGGGGTGTGGCATTATCTAAACGTTGAAAAAGTATCTGTTAAAAGATTTCAAATTACTGTGTTTAGATGCAGGCCTTCATAAAGGGTCATTATTGAAGGATTTCTTTTTCCTTTTTTGTTGTTCTTCTCTCTCTCTCTCTCTCTCTCTCTCTCTCTCTCTCTCTCTCTCTCTCTCTCCTCTCTCTCTCTCTCTCTCTCTCTCTATTTCTCTCTCTCTCTCTCTTCTTTCTCTCTCTCTCTCTCTCTCTCTCTCTCTCTCTCTCTTCTCGCTCTTTCTCTCTCTCTCTCTCTCTCTCTCTCTCATCGTAAACCAAGTTGGAGTGGTAGGTAGTAGATAGTTAATCAATTTTTGATTTGGAAATACTTTCCTGGGCACTGGATATAAAACTTTCAGAGTAATAAATCATGAGTAAAAAAATGCAAGAGAGTGATCATTGTGGAGAGAGAGAGAGAGAGAGAGAGAGAGAGAGAGAGAGAGAGAGAGAGACGATGGGGTGACAGACAGACAGACAGATAGACAAAAAGGCAGAGGGCCGGACGGACAGACCGAAGACAGGTGGTGGAGGTGAACAATCTGAAAAAAAGTGAAGAAA
>JADBJO010004990.1:47500-67500 GCA_016801955.1 Conus betulinus
TCTTGTCCTTAAGGGCCTGTGGCGATAGAACGTAAATCTCACCTGTGCTACGTGTGCTGGTAAAGTAGGCAGAGACACGTACGACCAAACTGCGTATGCCATTTACACGCTGGTACGTTGCATGTCTACAAAGCTCTGCGTGACCGTTAAAAGTCGTTTTGTGTGTGGTCATGTTGGTTAAACAGGCAGATGAGTGTTACTTCAAAATGTGTGAAATTGACGGAACAAACTGTGATCAAGAGATGGCCTAAATCATTCGTGGAAAGGAGGGTTGATTTCACTGATGAAGAACGATATTTCTCAGTTCTGAGGTGCTATGGACACTTGTTGACGAGCCTGTGACGATCTGAATCCAAACATTGATGACATTTAATGTGAGATCTGTAGACGTAAGGTGAGTTTCAAAGGAGCTGACTGCAGACAGAAATTCAAACAAGTTTTGAAGGGAAATAAAAGTAAGTCCGCCAATGACATGGACAAATTATTAGACAAAACACGACGCGTTTCGACGCCTTGGCCTGAATATTGTTTATCTTGTCTGAAGAAGACATAGGAGGTCAAAACGCGTCGTGTGTTTGTCGTGTAATTTGTTTGTCCCTGTCATCTGGCATATATTTACTTCGATTTCGTTTTGTTATTTAAACCTTACAAGTCTATCTGCAGAAAACACTTAACGCCCCCAATGAAAATCTGTTTTGAATGGTAGTGTTTTTTGTTTTTTTCTTTATCATTTTTCGTTTTCAAAACATGACTAATGCGGATTCACCGATTCCCCCACCCCCACCCTCCTGTCTCCCTTCCACATTACCTGCCGACTATTTTTTTTTCCAGATTTTCATTTTTTGATTTCTATGGGTCGGTGGAAAGTGGTAGCGCTGTAAACACGCACAGGTTGTATTGACTCATTGTGCGTGCGGCAGTCTAAGCGACATTTGTCACCCTTGTAGCCTTAAATGCTTTAATCTGCATGAAAATTACCTCCCCTTGCTGGTTTTTCGCCGCCTCACTGGCAAGTTCGTTTCCTTTTAACTTCAGTTTTCCTTTTCATAACTTTCTTCTACCTGTCTTTTCAATCGTCAAAATAAAGTTTAGGGTACACAGAAAAAATGAGACGTTCGGGGTACTATTTATATATATATATATATATATATATATATATATATATATATATATATATATATATATATATATATATTTGTTATATAAACTTTGATTAAAATGTAAGTGGTAATCAAAGTTTTAACAGATGCCGCTCCCAACCGGTTGAGCACTTTTTTAAAAATTATTGTTGTTAGCAAACCAATTATATATATATATATATATATATATATATATATATATTGACTTTAACAGACTTGAATTGCAGACCTTGGTAGGTGTCGGCTAGTGAACAATGCTCGATTTTTTTTTGGAAAATGCAACATGTTAAAAAAAAAAAAAAAAAAAACTATTTTACTGGGGTAATGGTGAAATCAGTCAGTGTTGGTTCACGCAACCCTATCGATAGTTAAAAAGCAATTGGAAAAAAATATACAGCCAGTTTGGCAATGTGGAGAATTGGTGAATGGGGGTGAGAGGGATGGGCAGAGAAGAGAGAGCAGAAGGGAGGTCACTTTACTGCTATTGTCCCTTTCACACAGTTTCCTTATCATTTGCATAGTTTGGTCCAAACATTGAAGGTTTACCTGTCCACCAACATTTTTTTTAACCGGGTCCTTGAGCGTATTCTCAAATTTCTATCATTTTGGCCAGAATTAATATACTTTCAGCAGTTTAGTTTCTTCCGTCAATTCGTTCCACTTCACATTATTAACCCATTGATGGCTTTTTTTATTTTTCGTTAGGTCCATTGGATTGCCATGTTCCCCCCATGGTGTTGAGAACATGACAAAAAGAAAAACACAACAGTGTTTGTTCTATGTTGAGACAAAGTCTCTTCATCATCATCTGCTTCTTCCACCTCCTTCCTCTTCTGCACAGGTCTCTTCCTTCTCAGCGCTGAAAACGTGACTTTCGCTATGCGGATTCGCCAGTTTCCCCACTCCATCTCTCTATGGTAGAGACATGGTTGGTCTGCGACAGTGTAAGCAGCCGAGTCCACTGAAGAGTCCTCACTGAGGAGACAACACTGGACCCTTGACAGGCATAATCAGACTTTTTATGTTCAAAACACACAACTCATCGGTCTCACTGAATGATTTGATTGTGTTGTTCGTCCGTCGAAACCACGAGGACCACTTCAGTCATCTAGGGTTTGAGGGTGGGGGGGGGGGGGGGGGGGGGGGGGAGATGATTTGTGCATACGGAGGTGGCTCTCATCAAGCCAATGTGTGCACGGATGCACGGTGACAGCTTGGAAGGCAATGTGGAGACCTGCCATTGATTGCTGGCGCGGGCTCTCCTTGTCTGTCTCTTTTGTTGCGCTGCAGCTGTCCTCCTCCTTTCTTCACATAAACTGACACCTCTGTGGATATAGTAGCGCCATTTGGTTCGATCCCAAAGCAGCTAATGATGTTATGAGAGTGTTGTGAAGCATTCTCCTGACCTCCATGGGAACGCTTTCCTTGTTGCAGCAAACAATGGAAGAATTTCTTGGGTAGCCTGTGGTCTGGCATGCAAACTACATGACCTACCCATCGAAGCTAAGAGAGTATCAGAATGGTGTGGATGCTCGCCAGGCCTGCTTGGTCGAGCACCTCTGTGTCTAGGGTTTTGTCCTGCCATTTTGATTTTGATAATACCACGCTATAGGCGTCCTTTTTTCTTCCCTCCTTCTTCTTGTCTCCTCCCCCAGCTCGCTCCTCTTGGAATCACTTTTCATCTGCATTCACAGTGACTGAGGACATGTCTAGCTGTACCTGGTTTTCCTACACTTCATCTGCATTCACAGTGACTGAGGACATGTCTAGCTGTACCTGGTTTCCTACACTTCATCTGCATTCACAGTGACCGAGGACATGTCTAGCTGTGCCGAGTTTTCCTACACTTCATCTGCATTCACAGTGACCGAGGACATGTCTAGCTGTGCCGAGTTTTCCTACACTTCATCTGCATTCACAGTGACCGAGGACATGTCTAGCTGTGCCGAGTTTTCCTACACTTCATCTGCATTCACAGTGACTGAGGACATGTCTAGCTGTGCCGAGTTTTCCTACACTTCATCTGCATTCACAGTGACCGAGGACATGTCTAGCTGTGCCGAGTTTTCCTACACTTCATCTGCATTCACAGTGACCGAGGACATGTCTTGCTGTACCTGGTTTTCCTACACTTCATCTGCATTCACAGTGACCGAGGACATGCCTAGCTGTACCTGGTTTTCCTACACTTCATCTGCATTCACAGTGACCGAGGACATGTCTAGCTGTGCCGCGTTTTCCTACACTTCATCTGCATTCACAGTGACTGAGGACACGTCTAGCTGTACCTGGTTTTCCTACACTATTTGCTTATTTTGTTTTGCCCTGCCTAAAACTGACTAATCTTTCGAAGTTCGTGACTTTCGTGTTCGCTAGGTTCATTTAGCGGCAAGATATTTTATTTAGCGTTCATTTCAATGTTGTATTTTCTGCCTTTGTTGTCTTCATGACCACGTTTGTTCAAATATTATCTTTTAATGCGTTGTCTCTTGTTTTATGTATCCAGGTTCTTTTTAGATCCTCAAGCATACGCTCAAACATGTTTTTATTTCATGTTCATTGATTTATTCTGGGTAACATTTCTCTATGTTGCTGCCTTCTCTTATTCTTTTTCCATCCTTATCTGGCCTCCTTTGAAATCTATCGGATTGTGCTCTCCTGTCCTTCCGTGGTGTTGGGAAAATCACAAGACTACCTAACGATGATCAACTGTAGAGACCATAGTGGAGTAGCACAGGTACATCCAGCGGTGACTCCTGACGAGTTCTCATGCTGAAGATGACAGTCGGCTCCAGAAGGGCATATTCAAATATTCTGTCTACAATACAGAACACAATAGTTCGCGTAGCTGTTACTGAAGTCTTTTTTTATGTCGCCGACATATATATTTCCCCCCGTCTCTTTCCTTTCTCACCCACACCCCACCCCACCCCAGCCCCCCCCCCCCCCCCCCCCCCCCCCCCTCTCTCTCTCTCTCTCTCTCTCTCTCTCCTCATCCCACTTCATCTTCGATCAGCTCATGAATGAAAACGACGGCTTATTGGCGAATCTCTGTCTCCCTTTCTCTTGATCAGACCTCAAAACGTCACCATGGCGACAGGAGGGCAGCCTTCACCACACCTGGACACCCCATGACGTCATCCACCGACTGTCCTCTGTGTGGGTCCCTGTGTCTGGGCCCCGTCATTCTGCCGTGTAGAGACGTCATCTGCCGGAGGTGTCTGCATGGCGTGCTGCAAGAACGGGCCTCACGAGTTGCCTGTCGGCAATGTGGCCAACACCTGAACCTCCCAAGGGACCGGAAGGTGACCGTCAGTGAGCTTGTTCAGCAGATGGGGACAGACCCCGTCATGGAGAACCTGGTGCACCAAGAGCTGAACGAAGCGGCAGACGTCCGATGTCTGCACTGCCCCAACAGCCAGGCTGCCCATGTCTGCCTGGATTGTCAGGAGTACTACTGCGACGTCTGCTCAGGTAATCATTGCAGGAGTCACTTCACAAGAGACCACGTTCTTCACTCTTTGTCCCAGGCTCTGACGAACTCTCCTTCTGCGGGCCATCCCATACCCACAGTCAGTCCCGCATCATCCTTTGGTGTGTCTCCATCGTTGCTGGACAGCATTCGCAACCTTCCTGACTCCCAGTCAAGTGATGCATCGAGGGGTGTGAATGAGTGGAATGAGTGGGTAACGAGACAGGTGAGCCTGTTGCAAGAGGCTTCCAGAGAAAGGCTGAAGGTAAGACCATCCTGCAGGACATCCTGTCTCTGGGACAGGATTTGTTGAACGGAGTCCTCGCAGACGAACAGATTCTCAGTGCATACCAGCATTGCCTACCCCGTTTTGCCGTCATCCAACGCATAGACGCTGGTACCTACGTCATCCGCGCCACAGGTTCTGACGTCAGCACGGAAGTCAAGACAGAATCCCTGGAGGGACGTCTGTTTGGGGTCAGGCAAGGTCGTCACTGCCCCGATTTGAAGGCTGTAGAGATGATAAAAGACACAACTGGATCAGCAGCAGCTACACCGTACAGGTCAGTGTGAGGAACGGGTTGAGGTCATGGGTGAATTGGACAGAAGAACAGAGAAAGACATAGGGGAAAAGAGCATAAAATTACGGATAGAGAGCAGCTGTGCACGAAAGCAGTTGTGATAAGGAAACTCGTAAAGGCTCGAAACTAATTTTTGAGTCGGTGGTTATAGTGGTAAAGAGTTTTCATTGTTCCTTGATTGACATATTGATATTCTGAATCGCAGCTTGCACTCAAAGTCTAACAGGATACTAGCTTTTTAACCAGCTGTGTGCTGGGTCAATGAACACCTAAACATACCCCTTCTACGCCCCCCGTCTCTTCCTCTAGGGTGACAAAATTTAACGACTTGACATATACGATTCCCTGTGCAGGGACAACGCCCATGATGATGACGATGGCGATGGAATTCTGAGGAGGAGGAGGAGGAAGATGACGACGACAATGACAACGGCAATGATAATGATGATGACAAAACCAATGACAATGATCATAACAAAGACAATGACAGTGATGGTGATAGCGACAATGATGAAATTGATTGTGTCTATTGATGATGTTTATTGATGATCTTTACTGATGATGATGATGATGATGATGTTGATGATGATGATGATGATAATGAAGTTTACTGATGATGATGATGATGATGAAAATTGTCCACAGATCAAAGGACTCAGGATGTAACCGCCACAGATAAAAGGACTCAGGATCTAACCGCCACAGATAAAAGGACTTTGGATCTAACCGCCACAGATCAGGGGACTCTGGATCTAATCACCATACCAGCGGGGCCAACCATTTCATCCCCCACCCATACCCCCACTTCAGCTCAACTGCCCCCAGCCACACCAGGTATCACTCACACCTTCACTCCTACCATGGACGTCATGACGGCTACCCCGCAACGTCTGTTCACGACGTCAGCACCAACAACAGCAGACGACAGGGGGAAACCCATGATCACCTCCATTATGTGTCTGCCCAACGACACGTTAATCATGGCGGATTCCAAAAACGACAAGGTGAAGGTGATGGGCCTGGCTCCCCCTCACACATTGTCTGCCTCTCTGTCTATTCCTCAAAAACCATGGCGCCTGGCTCTGTTGTCTGACGGACTGGTTGCCGTGACAACAGAACAACCCTTAATCTATCTGATCAAAGTGACGGACACCGTGGCAGCATCGTCACAGATACGGACGTTTAGGAAGTATGACGGTATAGCAGGACAGAGTGATGGAGACATGTTGGCCAGTTGTAGTAAAGATGGCGCTGGCCCTGCTGCTGTGCACGTGCTGTCCAGACGGGGTGACGTGGTCAGGATAGTGACTGACAGTACCAGGCTGACAGGACTGAAGTCACCAGAGTACATCTACGATGACGGGGACAACCACGTCCTGGTGGCTGACTTCTGGAAACACCTGGTGCACAGGGTGGAGGTCAGTTCTGGCCACGTCACCCACACCTATGACCACACTGACCTCAGGTTTCCTACACAGGTGTGTGCAGACAAGGCAGGGGTCATTTATATTGCGAGTCGTGGGTGTGATAGTGGTGGCAGTAGTGGCGGTGGTTGTGTGTTGGTGAGGAACAGGGGGGATCAGTGGAGACGACTGTTGACTTCGGACCTCAGTGACCACGGGTATGTCATTCCTCGGGGGCTGTGTCTGACCAGGACTGGACGTCTGGTGGTGACGTGGCTGGACAGATCTTACGGTGATAGTGTCGTGTTTGTTATGACTTGATGTAAGCGTCTGGCCCGATCTCCCTCGCGATGCGTCTGTCTGCCTGTCAGTTTGCCCATTTATCTGTCTATTGGTCTGCTTGCTTTGCTGTTTGCTTATCGTCTCTGTCTGTTCGTTCGTTTGTTCCCCCGTCGATTTGTACGTCTATCTGTGAGGTTTTCGAGAAGCAATCGATCAATTATCGCTGCAAACAAAAGATGGCGATAGTGAAAAATCTCCAGGATAGGTTCACGGTAAATTACGGCATTAGTATTCAAAAATTAATTTAAAAGGGCTCAGAGAGAGAGAGAGAGAGAGAGAGAGAGAGAGAGAGAGAGAGAGAGAGAAATACGGTACGATTGAGACACAGCATAGGTTTAAATTCAGTGTACATGTACTAGGACATCCATACATGGTCATATCATGACAATGGGCAATGTGACTTCATATTTGATTTACTCTTTAACTCATGTTGGTACCCAACATTACAAATATTTCTTTTATACCAGAATAGACCTTTGGTAAATAGGTATTAAACAACGACAACAATAACAACGTGATACAGTTCAGATTCAAACCACTGTTGAAATAATGCGATGTTAGGCTTCTTCTTTTCTCCTTCTTCTTAAATTATTTTTGTTTGTTTGTCTCTTTATGATCGGGTGCGTTCACAAATGCAGGGTCTCTGCCACGCTTGAACAGTTCTAGAAAAAAAAATGAAGGCGGTTAAGTCAAGTCATGATGAAGAGAAACAAGATGCAAAGCATATAAACGTACTCCCAGTTTATCTTCCTGAAAAAACGTCACAATCAAAATGCGTCATAATGTATTTGTTTTACATGTCAAGAGATATTCCATAAAGAAGAAAACTGTTTTGAGCCGCTACAGACGTTAGTAACGGCTATTCTGGTAAAATAGGGCATTGGGCATCATCCGTGACCCATAATGAACATACCTACAAATTTACAGAAAGATCGGCCAAGAACTTTTGTCTGGAGCGAGTGGAACACATTTTGACCACGGACAGACACACTGACAGACACATAAACAGCGTTTTTCTTCGTTCCCATTGTAAAATACTCCCCGTTCTATAAGAACTGGGAGTACAGAAAAAAAGAAGAGGACGACAGTGCCTTTTAACATGCACTTCAATCATACATCTCAATTTGTGGTTATTGATTTATTCATTACAGACATCACTCTATCCATCTGTCCGTCTGCTTTCCTGTAGTGATATCAGTTGGCCTGTTGACTGATTGTGGAACAATAGGCCTGTTGACTGATCGTGGAGCAACAGGCCTGCTGACTGATCGTGGAGCAACAGGCCTGCTGACTGATCGTGGAGCAACAGGCCTGCTGACTGATCGTGGAGCAACAGGCCTGCTGACTGATCGTGGAGCAATAGACCTGTTGACTGATCGTGGAACAACAGACCTGTTGACTGATCGTGGAACAATAGACCTGTTGACTGATCGTGTGGAACAATAGACCTGTTGACTGATTGTGGAACAATAGACCTGTTGACTGATTGTGGAACAATAGACCTGTTGCTTTCGGACTGCCCACCAGCAGCTTCTGTCCCGATGCAAATAGGGGGGTCACTCTCACTGAAGGCAAACTATAACAGATTACCTCCCTTGCAGATTTCTTAACATTGTCTCTTGCTGTTGTGGTCAAACACTAAAATGGCGATGTCCAGAGGTCAAGAAGAATATAATGTATTGGATCAAACTACCGTAAATCTGGGGGAAGGTTGGGGGGGGGGGTGGTGGTGGGGAGGAGGCGGGATTAGGACGGAGGGTGTCATTGACTGTAGCATGACAAAGACTTGACGTGTGAACTGACGAACACTCGGACAGTCAGTGGCCCGGTCTTAATCATGAGCAACAGATCAGAGGCGTTGTGGTCAGTGCTGTCCTCGTTGTAGAACCAAACCTATCCTTTATGTTGTCAGTCGAGCCCAGTTCTTTGTAATGTTGTCCACCCAATCCAGCCGTTCGTCCATGACATGTATGGGTGGAGATGGTCAGTAGGGGTGAGCTATGGATCAACTGGGGATTGAAGTAGCTGATTTTCTACATGGCGGAAGTAAATAACAAGTAGGGTAAATCTTGCTCCCATGATGAAATAAACGTAAATTCAGACAAATGCTGCTTCCAACAACGAATCGCTTAAAAGAAATGACAACATAGAGCACACAGAACAAACAAATGACATCCCCTGGACCAGTGTAAAGTCATGTCGTCACTGAGAAGGTGATGGGGATGGTTTTGCAGACGATCAATGGAGTGTTCTATCTTCATTGGGAAGCTGGTGGAGGTGGTTTTCAAATGACGCCGAGTCTGGGTTTGGTCCTAGCTGGCAGTCCCGACCCCAGCTTCGTTTGGAAGCCCTTTGTTTGGTTCCTTTGTTTGGATTCTTTGTTAAGAACGGACCCCAGATAGTTGAAGTGGTCCATCTTTTCATATAAGTTCACGATGTGCTAGTGCACTCTTCACCATGATGTGTTGTATATAACATGAATACAATGTTTAGACGAAGATAGGAATATTTCATTATCTTTGAATGTTTGAAATTTGTCAGTTTCATTTGCTAATGAATCTATAGTAATTGCACACAGCTTTTTGTCTTTGCTTTTTTGTAGTATTTTTTTATTTCCCACATTCCCGTGAGCGTGCGCATGCGCATACTCCTGAAGTTCCATGTTTGTATATGTGTATGTATGTGTGAATACAAAAGGGGGAAGGTGGGGGATTGATGTTGATCCTCACTTCACCGTTCTCTTTTTCCTCCCATGTATTATTAAGTATGACTCAGAGATATGTGAAAACAGACTTTAGGTATTACGAATGAATTATTCTGCTTTGACGTGGAATGGGTCCAAGACGAATGAACAAATCTCCTCTGACGTTACTGGGAGAAACCATGGATGGAAGCATCTGCATGAATCAAATCAAAATGCGCATGAGTAGATCTGCTATGTTGTGAAGATGAGTATGAATGAATTGACTGTTAAAAAACGCGACTCGTGGTGATTCTTAAGGAGTACGTCCGTTGAGTACCTGACTCATGGTGATCACAAATGATGGGTTTGATGAAATCCTGGCTCGTTGGAATTGTCAATGAATATGACTCCTGAAATCCCGACTCATGATAATTAGAAATGAACACGACTGCTGAAATTTTGACTACGGTGATTAAAAAAAGAAGGCATGTTTCAAAACCCGACTGAGTTTTATACATTTTCATCATACACTAGAGAGAAGTCATGTGTTTTATGCAAGATTTTGTGTCTGTTGCTGTACTGAATTAATGCTGTTTTGAATTCTGTTCTGTTGTTGCTTTTGGTGATGTTCTCATTGGAGTGGGAGTGAGTGTGTTTGTTTGGGTTTTCTTTGGGGGGGGGGGGGGGGGGGGGAGAGGAGGAGAACATTTTTGTAGCGGCGAAAGAAGCGCGCGCGCGCGCGCGCGCACGCACACACACACACACACACACACACACACACACACACACACTGTCCATTATGAAATATTATGTACCAGTACGGATTTTTCTTTTTACGATAGCATTTAATAGTCATTGTATTTTTGCCCCGTGCTTTTGTTTAATGTGGAGGACAGAAAAATAGGTTGTTGTTCCACAGGTCTGAATACTGAACAGAGCGGTTCTAATTCAAATGGATGATTAGGGTATGAATCCTGTACTGAATATCTGCCAGACTGAATATGTTTTGTTTGTCAGGTTTCTTTTTTTTTTTTTTTTTTTATTGTGTCTTTTTTCTTGTTTTTGCTTTTTTGTTTTTTGGTTTTTTTGTTGTTGTTGTTTTTTCGTTGTTGTTTGTTGTTTTTTTTTTCGTTCTTCCATTTTCTTTTTCTATTTTTTTTTTCTTTGTTCATTTACCCTTTGGTTTTTTTTTTTTGTTTTTTTTCTTTTTTTTTTTTTTTTTCTTTTGTTTTTTTTTTTTTTTTTTTGGGGGGGGGGGCGTTGGGGACGGGGGGGGGGGGGGCGTTGGGGACGGGGGGGGGGGGCGGGGACGGGGGGGGGGGCGTTGGGGACGGGGGGGGGGGGGGGGGGGGGGGGGGTTATGATGATCGGTCAGTTTACTATGTCACTCAACATTGCATGTTTTGTTAGGCTACCTTCATTGGTGGTTGCTCAGGTTCATAATGCTGTTACACCATGTTTGTCCCGTGGCGCCTGTTCACACGCAGAACACCAACCTCCTAAGCCCCCTAATGACGTCAATAATTGCTTTGTCTTGGAACCAGCGTGAGTGAGCTCTCCCTCCGAAGGGCGCCACCACGTCCGTCCAACGACAGCTCCAATGCACTTGCCGACACCAGTAACCACGACACGAACTCGCCAAAGGAATAGACGTGGAGAGGACATGGAAACTGAGGTTACCAGGAGAGCAGGGCTTGAAGAACGACAGAATCTGAGGTCACCAGGAGAGCAGGGCTTGAAGAACGACAGAATTTTGAGACTTTCTTTTTCAATGCTGACCGGAGAGGCTGAGTGTGATGAAGATAATGCTGTGTGGAGTTCCGTGCCGGTTTAAGACTGCTTGACGCGGCTGAACTTTATGCTTATTTTTCCCAGCATCAATCAGGCCCGGGAAATCTAGACACCTGCATTGTTGACCACGAAATGTACGCAACAATGTCAGAGAGGCATCCAGCAAGTGAATGAAACTCAGTGGTGTGGTTCCAGTCTCCCAGTTGGCCCCTGGCAAACTGAACATTGGGAAGGAGGTCACTGACCGCCGAAAAATGCCGTTAACATAAATGGTTCTTATGGGATTCGAACCGAACACCTCCCAGCCGGGAATTTGCGACTCTAACTACAGTGCCAAGGTGGCCGGCGGTTTTTTTTTTTGTTTGTTTTTGTTCGTTCGTTTCTTTTTATTTGTTGTAAATGTTTGAGTTTTGCGTTGCTGCGCCGTTTCTATTGTTTGACCATTGACTGTGAGTTGGGATGTGTTAATAATTTGTTTCTGGAGAATTCTCAGCCGTGACGTAATCTCTGCTGTCTAGTGGCCTACACGTCATAGCAATAATTTGTTTCTGGAGAATTCTCAGCCGTGACGTAATCTCTGCTAGTGGCCTAGTGGCCTACACGTCATAGCAATATCACGATGAAAACCTGAACTGTTGGAAGCCTGACACAGGTCAGTGTCTTAGCACCAAAACAAAATACATCTGAAAATATTTGTATGATGCAGCCGTGCCTGAGTGTGTCGATGTATTGTATGAACGCACGCATGTGTGGTCTGCATGCCTCTGTGGCCACTTTCTTACTGAAGCACATCACATTGATAGACGGAAGTAGAGGGTGTACATGTCTCTCTTACCACTGTCTTACCGAAGCACATGCCGCTGATGGTAGTGGGTACCGGCTTCTCTCTGGTCCTTCTGTTCCCCTTAGATGAGGAACGGAGACCTGTTCGTAATATTGATCTAGTTGCAAAGCGATGCGACTGCAGGCGGAAATCTAAACAAATTTGAAAAATTATTTATGAAGCTCCGCTGAGAAACGTAGACAGACGAATGACAGACAAAACACGATGCGTTTCGACCTTTTAGAACTTCTTCAGGCAAGATACACAACACTCAAGACCACGAAAATGAACGAGCAATCACTTATCTTGTCAAATTATCTTATCAACGCCCCCTCTAGCGCCGAACTATATGAAGATAAGCGGCTGCTCGTTCATTTTCGTTATCCTAAGTGTTGTGTATCTTGCCTGAGGAAGATCTAAGAGGTCGAAACGCGCCGTGTTTTGTCTTGTCATTCGTTTGTCTACATTTTTCGGCAGAGCCTTAACGGATAATTTTTCGAATTTGTTCAGATTATTAATGTGAACAGTGTTGCTGTTGATCTTGAACAGCTGTATGGGAAGTGTGACGGAATCTTCCCTCCAGAAGTTCCCACCCCAGTGAGTTCAGCACATAGTCATACAGCCAGGGATAGATGCGATCTGTGTGATTGTTGAAGGCGACGTGCACTACGGCGTTGCGTTTTTCTCCAAGCCGCTACGTCTTTTTGGCAGTTCGGATCCCAACCTATGGGGCATGCTTGTGTATACTCAAGGACCAGTCTGACTATGGTCTTGAATGTTGCTGCTTACGTGCTGGTTGTACAATCGATTAACTTTCGCTGGAGAAAGCCTACAGCGTTCTCTCTCTCTCTCTCTCTCTCCTCTCTCTCTCGTCTCTCTCTCTCTCTCTCCTCTCTCTCTGTGTGTGGTCTGTGTGTGTGTGTGTGTGTGTGTGTGTGTGTGTGTGTGACACTCAGAGAGAGAGAGAGAGAGAGAGAGAGAGAGAGACCGCGTGCTTAGAATTTTGGAAGCGCTTAAGGCTACTTATGGATTAAGCGCCCCGCTTATCCATTCAGTAACAGGAAATGGAAATACACTAACATACTAATGTCATGAATTCAAGTTGCAAAAAGGCCCTTACGAAAATCACCCAAATCATCTTCTGGTGTTTGTGGACGGCTCAGAACCTGATCATGACAATGTTGGTGCAGCGTTTGTTACACACACACTTAACACTGTAAAGTATTTTTTCTTGGCAGTAAACTGTCGGTTTTAAACACCTGATCATGACAATGTTGGTGCAGTGTTTGTCATACACACACTTAACACTGTTAAGTATTTATTCGTGGCTGTAAACCGTCGGTTTTAACAGCTGAACTGTTAGTTATCGTGCCTGCTTTAGTACTTCTGGCAAACCTTTACAACAAAGAATGTTTTTGGTGCACTCGAAATCGGTTTCAGTATCCTGTATTCCTTCCATACAAATACACCAGATGACGTTGTCTACCCACCGATTTATATGTTGGAGTAAATTAACATGCATCATACATAAAGAAGTTACAGATATACAAAGGGTCTTCATTGCACAGGTCTGTTGATCTCTTTTATGCATCACAGACATAATGAAACAGACACACCAAAAAGTCTCGTTTCTTTTTGACAAAACGTTTTTACCCTAATCTCAAAAAGATCAGCATGACAGCAAGTCTTTACGAAATGCAGTGTACACTTGGAAATAAAGACAGAAAAAAAAATAACTTAAATTTTAATAGCCACATGTATTCAGATCATTTGCATTTAACAATGTCAAAATTTTGGATCTAAATGTTCTGTTTTTTGCAGATAGTTCTATGTTTAGATAAAGAATATGACTTGGTCATGCTAGTATCAATTAAAAAGTTCTGTATATCTGAATGTTTGGGAGTTTAATTTCAGGACTTTTTTTTTTATCAACTTCCTGCTTATCCCAAGTAATCGCGAATCTGTATAAGCTGAACTACTGCCTTCTCCATTGTCATTGTCACTACAATCCAAGTATCGCAGCAAGTCGCCCAATTCATAAAGCCTTAATGTTTAGGACGTCACGTGGTCTGACTGGCGGACTATAGTCAACGCACTGAAGGGGGCGTGGTCTGTGTCTGCCCACCTGCCAATCAATTGTCGCAGGGTCCGCCTGTATTTGGATCCCATGCTAAAGTAGACGACGAAGTTGACGGAAGAGTTGGTGACCTCGCACGTATGGGCCAGGATTTGAACCGTCCAGTGGATGTTGCAGTATCTCCCTGAGGACAAGAGAGGCAGAATTGTTGGCGCCTGTGACTGTATCACTAGTTAAGCTCTTTGTGTCCTTTTAAAACCTCGCATGCTAGATGCTTCCTTTTTTTTCTTGTAAGTGTATCACATGCTAGGAGCTCTTTCCCTCCTTTCAACTGTATCACATGCTAGGTGCTCTCTGTGTCCTTTCAACTCTATCGCATGCTAGGTGCTCTCTGTTTTCTTTTAACTCTATCACATGCTGACTGCTTTCTGTCCCCTTTTTAACTCTATCACATGCTGAGTGCTGTCTGTTTCCTTTTAACTCTACCACATGCTAGGTGCTTTCTGTCTCCTTTTAACTCTGTCACATGCTGCTAGGTGCCCTCTGTCTCCTTTTAACTCTATCACATGCTGAGTGCTCTCTGTCTCCTTTTAACTCTACCACATGCTAGGTGCTTTCTGTTTCCTTTTAACTCTATCACATGCTAGGTGCTCTCTGTTTTCTTTAACTCTATCACATGCTAAGTGTTCTCTGTCTCCTTTTAACTCTATCACATGCTAAGTGTTCTCTGTCTCCTTTTAACTCTATCACATGCTGAGTGCCCTCTGTCTCCTTTTAACTCTATCACATGCTAGGTGTTCTCTGTTTCCTTTTAACTCTCTCACATGCTAGGTGCTCTCTGTTTTCTTTTAACTCTATCACATGCTAAGTGTTCTCTGTCTCCTTTTAACTCTATCACATGCTAAGTGCCCTCTGTCTCCTTTTAACTCTATCACATACTAGGTGTTCTCTGTCTCCTTTTAACTCTCTCACATGCTAGATGCTCTCTGTTTCCTTTTAACTCTCTCACATGCTAAGTGATCTCTATCTCCCTGAGACTGCATCACATACTAAGTGTTTCATGTCTCTCTCTGACTGTGTCACATACTTAGTGCTCCCTGTCTCTCTCTAACTGTCACATGTTTAGTGCTCCCTGTCTCTCTCTGACAGTATCATATGCTAAGTGTTTCATGTCTCCCTCTGATTCTATCACATACCAAGTGCGCTCTATCTCCCTTCTGACTGTGTCATATGCTAAGTGCCCCCTGTCTCCCTCTGACTGTGTCACATGCTAAGTGCTCTCTCTCTCTTTCTCTCTCTCTCTCTCTCTCTCTCTCTCTCTCTCTCTCTCTCTCTGACTGTATCACACGTTAACATCCTGTGCATTTCACTTGGAACGAGCAGCCCTATGTCTTGCGCTTTGTCTATCAGCAGACGAGCTATGCATGTTATGTATCGGGCAGCCAGCGTCAAGATCACAACTCAAGTTGCTCTTAAATATCCCATGTGACAGATCGTCCGTTTCTTTTCTGTGTTCAGTTAACGAAAGCTTTCATATGTAAGATGTGCACCAGTATGAGTTGAGTGTCTGTTTGAAGCACAGCGTTATAAAAACCATGGGTACATAATCATGAAGAACGATATAAACACAAGCCTGCGTGCGAGCTTGGTATCGGAATTAGCATCCTGAAGATCAGTCAGAGGTCTGTGACAGTTATAAAGGACCCTGCGTGCATATCAGCAAAGTGTGGTTGTTCTGGCAGAGCCTTTTGCTTCAGGCCATCTGCTGGTCTGATTCTTTATGCCTGAATTGCGGCAGCAGACAAAGTTGCACGCACACACGTGGAAAGCCTACGATGAAGTAGAGTGGGTTTAGAATTTTTTGTTTATTTGTTTGTTTGTTTGTCAGCATTTCGCTGTTTACGGGTCGGAATCAGCTGTTTTTAGAATTCACCCTTGTTGTTGTGCATTTTGTTTTGTCGGAATCAGATTTCGAAAATGACCTGGTTCTGAGATTTGGCTGATGACAATTATCATCGGATTTGTCAGAGGGGAGTGTTCTTCATCGTAGGTGTCAGTCTTGGTACGTTTTGTGTTTCTATCGTTATCGTAGAATATCATTTGCTTACCCTCCCAGTTTCTGTTTAATCAGGAATGATTTCTGTTGGTGAGTAATTAATTAATTTCGGATTTCTGTTAATCAGGAATGATCTTCTCTGGTCTCTCTCTCTCTCTCTCTCTCTCTCTCTCTCTCTCTCTCTCTAGTGTGCCTGTACACACACACACACACACACACACACACACACACACACACACACACACACACACACACACACAGCAATAACTTTATATGTAACACCATTGCACACATACTCCTCTCGCAACACCTTCTAACCCATTGAGTCACATAAGGCAAGGTTACCCGGCCTGACCTAATTTTTTTAATGCTGACCACAATCTTCCTAAACTTTTGTTTCTCACTGCTTGGGGAATATATATATATATATATATATATATATATATATATATATATATATATATATATGAGAGAGATAATAGATAGGTGAGTGTGTGTGTGTGTGTGTGCGTGTGCGTGTGCGTGTGTGTGTGTGTGTGTGTAAATAAAGATAACGTAAACAGGAAAGTTGCGATTGTGACCGACGTACCCCAATTAAGCACTCCTCTAGATTCTTGCAATGGAAAGCACTCCTTAAGATCAAAAAGGCGATGGAAAGCGCAAGTAACGTGTATCATGCGTTGCATAAAGTATGGACTTTACGGGATAGAAAAAAAAAAAAAAAAAAGAAAGAGTTCGGCCTCCCAACTTCGCCCTTTTTTTTCAATTAGCCACCTACCGGAAATAACCCTTACCGGAAATAACCCTTACTTCCTACCGGATATAACCCTTACGTCCTACCGGAAATGACTTTTACCTGCAGGTGTGTACTCTGGAACGAAGGTTCGAACGAAGCCGTGTATGAGCGAAGGCGTGACCGAGGCCATGTAGATGACACAGAGACGACTGTCAACATCTTCGTCACGCCCGTCTCGCGTGTTTCTGCTGTGGGCAGGCAAAACAATCCATTGTGACTTAAAATGTGTGTGCTGGCTTGAAAATAAAATGAGGCAGGGAACAGTAAAATATAAACAATAAACAAGTAGGTAACCCTTGCTCCCATAAGAAAACCTAGCACAGAGTAACTTTCATTCAAGACTGGCACAGCCCCCCTCCACACTTGAATAAAGTCAGACAAATACAAAGACGAACAATCTAATAGTCGGGGGAAAAAAACAAGCCCAGGCCAACAACCCCTTCGTCATCACAGTAATGACTTGTCAAAGATTTGAACTTAAGGTGGGGCGGAGGGGAAGGGTTTGATGATGAAGAACATGGAAGCATAAATTAAGAAAATGTATAATAAATATGAAACCTCTTCACTAGCTGCAAGAGAGAACCATCGTGATCCCTCTTGAAAGCAGGTCTGTTTGTATTGCCTGCTCCTAGGCCTTTCGTCCGCTGGATCGGACTCATCAGGGAGACACGGCTGATTATGTCTGTGCTCCTGGCGTCAAATAGAGACACTGTTAAGTTTTGTTGATGTGTGTTTTTTCTTAAGAGCAAATGTAGTTTCACTGGCCGCCAAACGAAGGCGACAAAAAGAAAATACAGAACTTTTTTTTGTCTGTCTTGTTAAAATGTCTTGTAAATTTGTAATGTCTTTTGGATTGCTTTGTGCAAAGAGTGCCAAGGTTCGTTTTCTTTTCATTTCTTTTTCTTCTCTCTCTCTCTCTCTCTCTCTCTCTCTCTCTCTCTCTCTCTCACACACACACACACACACACACACACACACACACACACACACACACGCGCACACGCGCGCGCGCGCGCGCGCGTGTGTGTGTGTGTGTGTGTGTGTGTGGTGTTGGTGGTGGTGGTGGTGGTGGTGGTGGTTATATTTCTTTTCAAATAGGTTTGGCTTAATTTGGTCTAATTGAACGATCTGAAAATCGGTTCATAAACATTCACATCGAAGGTTTAAACAAACAAACGATATAAAAAACACACGAAAATGTTCAGGGCGCGTTCAGTTGCTGTCCATGAGAGACAAGACTTAAGTGGGTGTTGTGCTGTCAATGTTCTGGGCGCGTTCAGTTGCTGTTCATGAGAGACAAGATTTGAGTGGGCTGTTGTGCTATCAGACTATATATGGGGAAGAAAGATGAACTGGCAAACAATGGGAACACACAACAACGACAGCAACAACACTGATGTCATCGCCTGACCCCCGTGGTTTCCACAGATAACAAAGCAGTCTATTCAATGCCATGAAACAAGCCACCACTCATAATCTGACACATCAAGCAAGGTAAACAACCACAACTCATTTCATGTGCTGTTGTTTTACGGTGTCGGTTCGGCCCAGTGAGTCAACGTGTAACGTCAAGAAGCACGTCAGATAGTGTAGCTGATTGCGCTCATATAGAACTCTGAGAGAGAGAGAGAGAGAGAGAGAGAGAGAGAGAGAGAAGTGGGGGAGATACCTTCCACTGTAGAGATAACCAGAACGACAAAACGGTAAACTCCTCAGAAGTGCGTGGTTCTTTGAATCATCGCTAAGGTCCAACTTAAAGCCTCTGTGAACTCCAGGATCATTTACCGGCGGACCTTCTTCGCTTTAACGATGGAACAGCAACTCCGCTATACCAACGCTTACTAATCGATTAATCAATGATTTCTATCATGGTTTGCATTGCCCACTTCGATATCGATACTAAATTGCGTTTTATAAACCGTTCAGAGTCAGAGTTAAAAATAAGTAGGGGTAAGACGAGGATAGGGTTGGGGTTAGGCTTATGGTCCGGTTAGGATTAGTGTTAGAGTCGTGCATTTCGGAGTTTGAGAGGCTTCCAGTTTTCTTGACCAATGATCCCATCTCTTAAGCATGAACACGCTGTGCTTGTAATCAGGTTTAAAGACTACACTCACCAAAAGTACTACAGCCTACAGGGAAAACATTCTGAAAGACGGGTGATGTGGGACCTAACACTTCACTACACTATACCACCAAAACACGACATGATAGGCAACGGAAATGAGTTTCATCTGGACGCCAGCTCGCAGTGTCTGACTGCAAACTTTGTGTTCAGGTGTTGCTAGTTCGAATCCCGCAAAGATCAGAAGGTGGGAAGAAACTCTATGGGGAGCCTTGACAGCAGGTGCTCCCACTCTTCCCCCTCAAACAACTGTTTGGGGTCTGAACTCTTGATGCTGTAAAGAGGCTCGGCTGCATCCAGATCATGACTCCTAGATGCCCTTCTCCCACCAGGCTTCTTTTTCCCTGGCGCTGATGGAATTCAAACCCGCAACTTCTGGATCAGTGGATATCTCAATGCATGCCTTTCAAGACGTATGTCTTACCCATATCGCTGTCCGACACCTGTTTTAAACTGGGAAACCAAAAGCTGTGTGAAGTTCACTCTTGCTCCTCCTCGACCAGATCCAGCAAGAGCTCCATTCAGCTAACTCTGTCATTGCCTTTAAAGTCCTCTTCGCACCAGAAATCTCGAGCTGTTTCATGAGTTCAAAGTTGATGAATCTGCAAACCCGCCTTGTTCCAACCTTTATGGAGAGGAATTTGGCTCGGAGGACAGATTTCCGCAAGCTGTTCGCCAATCTGGCACACCGTTCAGTCTTGTAGATGTAAGCTTG